>CM072170.1:421635-439578 GCA_036850595.1 Rhyacichthys aspro
CAGGTCAAATATGATGAAAACCAGTGAACTCTTACAGAAACCAGCAAAAAGCTGTTTTAAAACACCTAAAACTAGGTCAAAACCACCTAAAACCAGATGAGAAGCAATGAAAACCAAGTTAAAATAAACCAGAACCATGTCGAGGGCCAAAACTGAACCAAACCAAGACAAAACTAGGTGTAAACCAACTAAACCAAAATTAAACAAGAGTAAAACCAGAAAATGTAAAAGCTCACCTGGGAGACGTGAATCCGTTCAGGTAAATGAGAGGACAGGCTGTGGAGGACACAGGACAGACTTTTAGTGTGAAAGGACTTTTACTGTAACTTCCTGTTTTTTATTTAAACTCACAGGAAGTGGCCGTCTCGCAGATGAACGTGATCAGGTTTTCTTTGATGGTGTTGAAGGCGTCAAAGTCGTCCACAACGAAGACGTGTCTGTCGCTGGGTTTACTGCCGATCTCCTGCAGCTCCGGGAAGTCCACGTCGGCGACTCCGATCGCGAACACGCTGTAACCTGACACGCACACGCCGCTTTAACATACTCTGCTTTTACGTGCATTCAGGGGCTTCTCGGGAACTCGAGTCGGAACAACAGACTCGGAAACTCGCCTGAGATTCTGCTATTTTTATCATCAATATCAACAACAAACCGAAGAAGAACACTCTGAGTTTCAGAGGAGCACCTGAATGCATCATTGGCCTTTAAAGAGAGGCTTGTCGTTCAGATAAAGGTCTACAGTACATTGTTTTGGATTCTGGCGTTACCTGCGTGCTGGAGTTTGGCTGCGTTCTTCTTCACGTCGTCCTGAGAGCGTCCGTCGGTGATGGCCACCACCACTTTGGGAACGTTCCTCCTCATGCCGTTCTCCACAGAAAACGCCTTCTCGTAGGTGTGCTTCAGAGCTACGCCTGTCAGACAAAACCCAGGGAGAACAGTCATAGTGAGGCAACATCAACAGATCATATTGTTTTCTTCATTATTGACCAAATAGTTGTTCATTATTGCTTTAATAATCTGTGTTCACAGTTAAAGGAGGGGTAGGCCGTTCTGGTGAAACTGTAAACACCAGCGAAGAGGCTTTTGACTGTTTTTGTTGCTCTGTTTTCAGGTTTAAATATTCTAACACGTGACATTAATAGCTGCCAAAACTTCTTGGACAATGAGCTCAAATGTTTCTTGCTGCGTTGATCATAAACAGACTCTTGGAACTAAAACCTATTATACCTTCAGGAAGCGTCAGTGTTTATGACACACTACTTCTATTAGAAGCCGTTTAAACTCATTTGTCCTGCTCTGATTGGCTGTGGCAGACGGGTCACGTGACTCTGACCTGTTTTGGTGTTGCCTCCTCGGTAGCGGATGTGGTGCAGAGCTGACATGGCCACGCCTTTGTCCTGATACGCGTTCAGTTTGAACTCGGTCTTAGCGTCGTCGCTGTACTGGACGAACGACACCTGAGACAACAACAGAGAACATTTTCAACTGAAACCACACTCACATCAAGTTCAGGGAAGCTTCACCGGCGGATGTTACAGAGCCATGAAAAAGTATTTGCCCCCTTCCTGATTTCTTATTTTTTACACATTTGTCAAACTTAAAAGTTTCAGATCAAACAAATTTAAAAATCATAAGATAACTGAAAGAAACACAAAATGCAGTTTTTAAGTGATGATTTCATTAAATAAGAGAAAAAAAGCTATAAAAACCTACCTAGTCTTGGTAGGTTCGTCTACCTAGCCCAATGTGAAAAAGTAACTGCCCCCTAAACCTAAAAGAACTGGTTGTGCCTCAGCAACAATAACTGAGTCTTTCTCATTTCTGGAGGAACCTGGTCACTCTTCTGTTTTGATTCAGACTCATTGAGGGTTTTTGAGCATGAACTGGATCCATTCAGAGGTGGACTGGTGTGTTCTGGATCATTGTCCTGCTTCAGCTCGAGTCATGAACTGATGGAGGACATTCTCCTTCAGGATTATCTGGTCCAGAGCAGGATTCATGGTTGAATCGATCACAGTGAGTCGTCCAGGTCCTGAAGCATCACACCACCACCACAATATTTACCTGTTCTTTTTCTGAAATGCTGTGTTATTTTTACTCCAGATGTAACGGGACTTTTGTCTCGTCAGTTCAGGGCTTAGTAGCTTTGTATTGTTTTTCTCTGTTACTAAATCAAATCATGACTTCAATCTGGATCTGAAACATTTAAGTGTGACAAATGTGCAAAAAATTATAATAAATCATGAAGGGGGCAAACTTTTTCATGACACTGTACATAAAAACTTCCACAACAGAGAATGGAGTTTGTCCCGAGAGGAAATGTCCAAATGTGGGATGTACATAAACGTTGGAGAGTATGTTCCTTTTCAAACACTGATGGTTCCGACCTGCATCCCCGAGGGTCCGATCACGTCGAAGGCTCCGATCATTCCAGACACAAAGTGAACCACTTTAGTGAAGCTGTCTTCGCCGATGCTCCAGGATCCGTCGATGAGGAAAACCAGGTCGGCTTTAGCTCCTTTACAAACTGCAGCACAATTAAACACATTTATTTTTATTATTATTTTATCCTTATTATTATATCCTATCATCAGACAAGGATTAGTTTAATGTTGCATTTTTCTTACAGTAGATTGCACCAATAAGACTAAACCAGGACTAAACCAGGTCTAAACCAGGTCTAAACCAGGACTAAACCAGGACTAAACCAGGTCTAAACCAGGACTAAACCAGGTCTAAACCAGGTCTAAACCAGGTCTAACCAGGTCTAACCAGGTGTAGTGCGTACCTGCCCAGCCTGGGGGGATGGTTGGAGGAGGTGTAGGAGTAGGGGCAGGGTGGGCACGGAGTGGGCTTCACGACTGTTTAACACAAAAACAACAGCATTATTTAATTTCTTAAAGTCAGTTTTTAACAGTGTTCAGTCTCGTCTGCAGAACCTTTAAACACAGACAAAACCAAACACTAATGAGTTACCAGTAAATATTCCATCAATCCAAACTTCTCGAGGCAAACCTGTTGAACTGGTCTGAAACTGTTAGTATCTGGGTTTCTTTTTGACTCTGATCTTTCATTTAAATCACGTTGGGCGACTCATTACTGAACGGAACTGAAACTACTTTAGAAATAAACCTTAATCCAACTGAGCCTCCAGTCTGAACTCAAACTGTCAGAGCTCACCTCGTTTGGACTTCATATTATCATCTTAATAAAACATCCAGAGTGAATGAGTAAAGGCCTCGTCTAAGGCAGAGGTAGTTGTGTTGTACGTACGTGTCCTCTCTTTGGCGCTGACCCCCGGACCCTCGAGGTTGGGCGTCTGGACGAACACCGTGGCCTTGTACAGAGCGTCAGGAGACAGCCCCTCGAAGCAGTACTGGGGTAAACCCGCCGGGATGGTCACCTCCTGTTGGCCCAGACTGTTGGCTGTGGATCAGAGGCAACACCAAGAGTCACATGATCAGAGCCTGAAGTCCAAACCCAGGGAAAACTCACCACCGTTTGGTTTCCAACAAAGAGAAACACTAAAACCACTTACTCCAGTCAGACTTCTGATGAATGCAGCTAACATTTGGACATGTTTACATTTCTGAGCAAAAAATATGGACAACTATGTATTTACACCAAACAAAAAGACAGCTGCTTTTACTGAGAGAAAACTACTCTTAGGCCTAGCCTCTGAAACTAAACACAAAAACATGTTCTTTTCTGCTTTTGAGGTGAAAAACAAGCCAAAAAAGCCTTTAAGGAAAATACAAATGACACAGAATGCTCTTACGTCTCATTTTCACTTAAATATTTGTTTTGAGATCAACAAAACCTCAATAAAAAAAGCAGAAAGCAAGAAATATCGAGACACGAAACAATATTGAGAACTTGTTTTAGTATAAACTGAATTAAACAAAGATTGTTTAGATTGTATTTCAGTCTGACAGAGACACTCACGGTCGATCGGGTCCAGTTTGATCCGATACGACGTCGCCGCTCGATGTGGAGCCCATTTGATGCAGAAAGTGTCATGGCCGACGTTGTAGGTCTCGATGTTGGTCACATTCAGATAAACTACAAAAACAAAAACACACGGATCAGCCACAGAACCTTTCATTTCCATATGTTCTTCATTAACTTTTCTCACACAGGAGCAGTGATCCTTAAAGAGGAACTTCATATTTAAATTAAATCAATGTTTTAGCATTTAGCTGTTTCTGTCAAAAACATAATTGTTGTTAGTGGAGTTCCCCAAGGCTCTATATCGGCTCCGATTAACTTTGTACAAACACGGACCACAGAAGATAAATTACTAGTGTTTCTGGACAACGGTAAGGCTCCTGGTGCAGAGTTGATTTTAACATCAAATTATAATTAAGTGTTGGTCTAGTTTTAGTCGACTATATCTACAATAGATTTAGTCTAAAATATAAAGAGTAATGTATTTCCTTCAGTAATAATGTCTCTGATGAAAGTAAACTAGTCCTAACCTGTTCCAGCTGGTATTCAGGTTCCAAGTGTTAACATAGTTTGTATTTAAAGTGGTTCTCTTTTGGTCTCCTGTCGTCTTCCCGAGGCTCTAACAAATGTTTGTGTCTGACATCACTTCAGCGACGCTCAAAAACCTGAGTCTGATTGATCTCTTCAACTCCTCTCCTTCTGATGGATTTACTCTCTGCTCATTTTAGTTTTTATTCAAAAGTGTCGATACATTTAGTCTGAGTTTTCGTTCTCATTAATTACATTTTTAGTTTTCGTTTAGTTGGACACAAAAATATATCGTTAATTAAAACTCTGACCCTCATCACCAGAGTAGACCCTGGCGTGAGTCGTGTTAGATACGTACGAGTGGTGCCCTGTCCGTTCAGAGGAGCGCTCATCCCGCCCGAGTACTGAGCGATCACCGTCACGTCGTAGGTGGTGCCCGGCTGCAGGTTGTGGAGGGTGTAGGACGAGACGTCTCCCACGAAAAAGTCCATCTTCTGCTCCGTCCCTGACGACCAATCACAACAGCCGTTAGTTAAACCCGTCTCACGGTGACCTGTGTGTCTGGGTCTCACCTGTGGGAGAGTAGATGAGTCTGTAGCCCTGGACCGGGGTCTGGACCGGGTCCCAGGCCACTCTGAACCTGGTGTACCACTCGTCTGAAACACGCAGGTTTCTGGGGCTCAGCAAACCCACTGCAACAGAGAAAAACACAGAGAAACAGCAGATCTTTTGAATTAAACAGATCAGGCCCAAGACAGTGATTAATGAAGTAGAGTCTGTACCAAATATTCAGAATCTGGCAAAAACCAGTCCCAAAACTGGGTCCAACAAGTAATATAGTAAACGAAGCCAAATGTGTCTTTAGCTCTGGCTCTGGCCCCTGGGTGTTACTCTGAGGCCCTGTGGCGCCCCCTGTGGCCCCTGGGTGTTACTCGGTTGCCCTTTAGCGCCCCCTGTGGGTTACTCTGAGGCCCTGTGGCGCCCCCTGTGGCCCCTGGGTGTTACTGTTGACCTTTAGCGCCCCTGTGGCCCCTGGGTGTTACTCTGAGGCCTTGTGGCGCCCCCTGTGGCCCCTGGGTGTTACTCTGAGGCCTTGTGGCGCCCCCTGCCCCTGGGTGTTCTCTAGGCCCGTTGGCGCCCCTGTGGCCTGGGTGTTCTCTGAGGCCCTTTGGCGTGCCCCTGGGTTTTGGCGGGCTCTGGCCCCTGGGTGTTACTCTGAGGCCCTTTTGCGCCCCCTGGGTGTTACTCTGAGGCCCGTGGCGCCCCCTGTGGCCTCTGGGTGTTACTCTGAGGCCCTTGCGCCCCTGGGTGTACTCTGAGGCCCTGTGCCCCTGGGTCTTACTCTGAGGCCCTGTAGCGCCCCCTGTGGCCCCTGGGTGTTACTCTGAGGCCCTTGGCGCCCCTGGGTGTTACTCTGGGCCCGTTGCCCCCTGTGGCCTCTGGGTGTTACTCTGAGGCCCTTTAGCGCCCCCTGGTGTTACTCTGAGCCCTTGCCCCTGGGTGTTACTCTGGCCTGGGGCCCCTGGGTGTTACTCTGAGGCCCTGTAGCGCCCCCTGTGGCCCCTGGGTGTTACTCACGTGCGTCCGATGCCGGTGAGCGCCCCTCCTGGCCCCTCGGCGTACTGCGCCTCCACAGTGATGTTGTAGGGAGTGTCTGGGAGAAGGTTCAACAGACGAGCGTTGTTCCTGTTTCCTGGAACCGCGTCTGGAGCAAACATCGGCAAAACACAAGTGTTTAGAGACAAAATATGTGTTTTTCTATTTTTCTTTCTCAGGTCCCACAGTCTCTTTTCACCGATGTGTTGAATGTCTGGATTTTAGTTGGATTTGTACCAGTTTGACTTGGATTTATGCAGCTTTTATTTGGATTTGAAAATTTTTTCTTGGGGTTGAAGAGGTTTTATTTGGATTTGAAAACATTTTAATTGGTTAGAGGCTTTTTAAATTCATTTATAACCTGTTCAGTTCTGACTAAAACCACCTAAAACCCATCAAAATCAATTTATAATTAGTTTCAATTAATCTCACTTAAAGCCTAATATAAATCCATTGTAATTGTATTACAGCCCACACTGCTAAAAGTACAACTAAAACCACCTAAAAGACAGTTAGTGCTGATTTAAATTCACTTAAAACATGTTTAATTGGTTCAAATCCATTTAAATCTAGTTAAAGTCAAACTAAAACCACTTAAAACCAGTCCAGGTTCAATTATAGCCTGTTTAAATCCTTTAAACCGGTTAACATGCAAATAAAACCACCTAAAACCCATTTAAATCTGGTTATAACTATTTTATATGAACTCAAAACAAGTCCAAACCCGTATGGTCGGTGTAAATCCACTAAAACCAGTTTAAGTCCAACTGTAACCACTTAAAGTCTGTCCAAGTTCAGTTAAACTCAGATTAAATACAGTGACAACTAATTAAAGCCTGAATAAATCCACCCAAATCCTTTAATAACTCCACTAAAGACTCTATAAACCTGAAAGAGTGTATTTACTTCATTTTATTTGTCAAACAGGAAGGATTTAAAGCTTAGCACCTGTCGTTTCCTTTCTCCACAGACTCTAAATCATTAAGTAAGATGTATTTATGAACCTTAATCTAAAACCTGGTTCAGCTGGGCAGGTGCTGCTCTGTTGCAGCTGCACGTTTACTGCACACCTTTGTGTAATTTCTTCGAACGACTCTGTTTATCCCGAGCCTGTAATTAGCGCTCTGTGATTTATGAGCCGAGGAGGCTGACTTCACTACATTCTTGGGCCCACATCACACGATGGAGGAACGACGAAGACGAGTTTAGACCGAATCTGAACGACTGAGAGAGAATGAGGTGTGAGCGACGTCCACGACTCACAGAAATAAACACAGAAGAAGAATCAGCAAAGCTATGTAAATGAAAATGGGCTGATGGGAAACAGTGTGTAATGACGTGGCTGATGTCAACAAGAAACATGAACTTTCACTTTCATTTCAATTTTACCGCTGCTTATGGACTCCGGTCTAGTCCGGTCTGGTCTGGTCTGGTCCTGTCCGGTCCGGGTCAGGTTTTGTCAGGACTTACGAACTCGGTGATGGGGTCTCCGGTGAGAGGGGCGTAGCTGATGCGGTACCCGGACCTGGACCCTCCGCCTGGTCCCAGCCGAACCGTCAGAGAAAGAGGTCGTGGCCTCGAGGACTCTCAGGTTCCTGGGTCCAGCTCGAGGGACTGAGGACAGAGAAAGACCAGGTCTGAACCAAGGTCTGAACCTTGACTAAACCAGGTCTAAACCAGGTCTGAACCAGGTCTAAACCTTGACTAAACCAGGTCTGAACCCAGTCTAAAGCAGGTTTTGTGTGGGTGGGGAGTATCAAGGCGTGTTTTCCTGGGATCCCTTGACGGCGGGACCTCTCCGTCGGGATACAGAGCGCCACACTGATGGAGTACGGCGTGTCCGGGATCAGTCCGTCCAGAAACGCATTGTTCACGCTCCCAGAGACCATCACCTACAACACGCCAAACACACGGCTTTAACACGCTCACATCTGAGAAGAATACCAGAAACCAGCACTAAACCAGGTCTAAACCAGGACTGAACCAGGTCTAAACCAGGTCTAAACCAGGACTGAACCAGGACTAAACCAGATCTAAACTAGGACTAAACCAGGTCTAAACCAGATCTAAACCAGGACTAAACCAGGACTAAAACCAGGACTAAACCAGAAGTCTAAACCAGGTCTAAACCAGGACCTAAACCAGGACTAAACCAGGACTAAACCAGGACTAAACCAGGTCTAAACCAGGACTAAACCAGGACTAAACTAGGACCAAACTGGGACTAAACCAGGTCTAATTCAGGTCTCAACCAGGACTAAACCAGTTCTAAACCAGAATAAACCAGGATTAAACCAGGTCTAAACCAGGACTAAACCAGGACTAAACCAGGTCTGAACCAGGTCTAAAACCAGGACTAAACCAGGACTAAACCAGGTCTAAACCAGGACTAAACCAGGTCTAAACCAGGAATAAACCAGGACTAAACCAGGTCTAAACCAGGACTAAACCAGGACTAAACCAGGTCTAAACCAGGTCTAAACCAGGACTAAACCAGGTCTAAACCAGGACTAAACCAGGACTAAACCAGGTCTAAACCAGGACTAAACCAGGACTAAACCAGGTCTAAACCAGGTCTAAACCAGGAGCAAACCAGTAAAAACCAGGACTAAACCAGGTCTAAACCAGGACTAAACCAGGACTAAACCAGGTCTAAACCAGGTCTAAACCAGGACTAAACCAGGACTAAACCAGGTCTAAACCAGGACTAAACCAGGACTAAACCAGGACTAAACCAGGTCTAAACCAGGAGTAAACCAGGACTAAACCAGGTCTAAACCAGGACTAAACCAGGACTAAACCAGGTCTAAACCAGGTCTAAACCAGGACTAAACCAGGTCTAAACCAGGACTAAACCAGGACTAAACCAGGACTAAACCAGGACTAAACCAGGTCTAAACCAGGACTAAACCAGGACTAAACCAGGACTAAACCAGGAGTAAACCAGGACTAAACCAGGTCTAAACCAGGACTAAACCAGGACTAAACCAGGACTAAACCAGGAACAAACCAGGACTAAACCAGGACTAAACCAGGTCTAAACCAGGTCTAAACCAGGACTAAACCAGGACTAAACCAGGTCTAAACCAGGTCTAAACCAGGACTAAACCAGGTCTAAACCAGGTCTAAACCAGGTCCAAACCAGGACTAAACCAGGTCTAAACCAGGTCTAAACCAGGTCTAAACCAGGACTAAACCAGGACTAAACCAGGAATAAACCAGGACTAAACCAGGACTAAACCAGGTCTAAACCAGGACTAAACCAGGACTAAACCAGGATAAACCAGGACTAAACCAGGACTAAACCAGGACTAAACCAGGACTAAACCAGGACTAAACCAGGACTAAACCAGGACTAAACCAGGACTAAACCAGGACTAAAATGGAATTAAACTGGGACTAAAGCAGGAAGAGAAAAGGAGGAAAAAACAGAACAACAACGGAGCTTTACTGGGAATAAACTTTGACTAAATCAATCAGAAACTGCACAACAAACAGAACTAAATCAGGCCAAAACCAGGACTAAACCAGGACTAAACCAGGACTAAACCAGGCCTAAACCAGGACTAAACCAGCTAAACAGGACTAAACCGGACTAAACCAGGAACTGCCCTCTCTTTCCAAAAGCTGTTTTCTGTTTGAGAGATAAATATAACTCAGTCTCTGTCAGAACGAACCTTCTCCTGAGTTAATTCACCGACGGCAGTGAACGCATCGTAAACTGTTTGTGTCAGGAGCGCGGTGAGTTCAGGGCCTGTGTGTTTCAGAACCGTTTAAACATAACGTCATTTATCCAGCAGTTTCTCTGTGGAGTCAGTTTTGGCTGCGCTCCTTTAAAAACACCATCATTCAGTCGTTTCCTGAGTTTTACGTTTCAAACGCTCCAAATGAAACCTGAATCTCACTGAGATGAAAATATCAGACTCAAAAATCAGGGCAATCAATGTTTTAAAGAGAGATCATGCTGTTTGGTTTTCGTGGAACTATAATTTTATCAGATTAAAATGTCATTACTGATGGAAACTCGTTAGCTTCATACACACAAGCTTTGTACACACGGTTTTAAACTGTTTTAGTGGAAAAATATAGAAGAAAATTGTATTCATTCATTTATTTCTCTCAATTAAACTGGGACTAAAGCAGGAAGAGAAAAGGAGTAAAAAACAGAGCAACAACGGAGCTTTACTGGGAATAAACTTTGACTAAATCAATCAGAAACAGCTCTAATCAGAGCTAAACTACAGTCCAGATCTAGGACTAAACCTGGACTAAACTGGAGACAAAAAACAAGGCTAAACCAGGACTATATCTGGATTAAACCAGGACTAAACCAGGACTAAACCATGACTATATCTGGATTAAACCAGGACTAAACCAGGACTAAAACAGGACTATATCTGGATTAAACCAGGACTAAACCAGGACTAAACCAGGACTAAACCATGACTATATCTGGACTAAACCAGGACTAAACCAGGACTAAACCAGGACTAAACCATGACTATATCTGGACTAAACCAGGACTAAACCAGGACTAAAACAAGGCTAAACCAGGACTATATCTGGACTAAACCAGGACCAAACCAGGACTAAACCATGACTATTCTAAACCAGGACTAAACCAGGACTATATCTGGATTAAACCAGGACTAAACCAGGACTAAAACAGGACTATATCTGGATTAAACCAGGACTAAACCAGGACTAAACCATGACTATATCTGGACTAAACTGGGACTAAACCAGGACTAAACCAGGACTAAAACAGGACTAAACCATGACTATATCTGGACTAAAACAGGAGTAAACCAGGGCCAAAACCAAGGCTGAACCTGGACTAAACTTTGACAGAAACAGAAGTTAAACCTGGACCAAACTAGAATAGTCTTCTCTAGTCCTTATTCTTCTTTTTTTAGGTTTTATAATACTATTTAGTCATTCTCAGAAAACAGTAAAAACATAAAACCCTCTCCTTCAAACCTAGATTTAACTCTGAATTCTCTAAACGTTAATTATAATTTAAGCAGATATTGAATAAACTCCGTTGTTGCCGAGCTCTTGATTTTTTTTGTGGTTGAATTCTGTTTCTTGTTTTGTTTATGTCTTGGTTACTGTTCATTAAATTAAACATTATTTGAAGCATTTCTGAAGCGTTCTCCTGACGTCAGTGGCTCGGTGAGTTCCTGAACGCAGCAGGTGTTTGTTTCCTCTCGACGCTCTGCAGATGTTTGCACTAATTACTGGGTTTTATCAGATTTGACGCTGCAGAGAGAGAAAGTCTGGACGGAGAACTGAGGTTTAATTAGAGTCTGAAGTGTGTGAGCGACCGGAGGAAATGTGCTCAATTGTTTAAAGTCAAATAAATAAACCTTTGAGTCCAGAATGATTGAACTTAATGCTTAATTTTCCTGTTAGAGGGAGTTATGGAGCATTAAATATGTGACTAATATTATATAAAATGCAATGTTACACAAATAAATTTACAGACCTTTACAAAAACTAGAAAAGAAAATGAAAAAACAAGCCCAAGATTCTTTTTATAAAGACAGTGTGATGTTAGACTGAAACTTTATTTAAACTGAATTCAAATTATTGCAACCCATGAAAATGATCAAAAAACATCACTGAACAAATCAATAAAGTCTGGAAGTCATGCATCATTTTTGGTTGGGAGTATCTACTTTAATGATCTCATTTAAAATAAGATAATGTGTAAATTAAATTAGTTTATTATGGTTTAATTTAGTCTGTTTTTCTTAATTTAACATAATTCCTGAAGGTAAATTTATTCCCATTTAACAGTGAGGACAGTGAGACAGAAAGCAGTGAAGAGGAGTTGGGAAAATGGATCGAGTAAAGCTCAGTAAAAACTGCTGTTTATGAAACGAGGACCAGGTCTAAACCAGGTCTTAGTGGGACTCACGGATCCGGTGTGTCCTCCCGAGGACAGGTACGTGACTCTGTACTGTTGGACCTGTCCCGAGGCCGGCTCCCAGCGGACGTTCAGGCTGCTCGGGGTCGGGTTGTAGACCTGCAGGTTCCTGGGAGGCGTTCGAGGGACTGAGGGAAAAACGGAAACAAGAAAGAGATCAAGACAAAGACTACATCTGCCTCCATCACCAAACACTAACCTGGACTAGAACTGGACTAACTCTGTCTCCATGAGTCTGGACCTGGTCTAAGACTGGACTAACTCTGTCTCCATGAGTCTGGACCTGGTCTAAGACTGGACTAACTCTGTCTCCATGAGTCTGGACCTGGTCTAAGACTGGACTAACTCTGTCTTCTGAGTCTGGACCTGGTCTAGGACTGGTTTTAGTTGAAGTTAAACAAGTTTTAAATTTTTGAACAGGTTTTAGTTGGATTTAAACAGGTTTTAGTTGGATTTAAACAGGTTTTAGTTGTTTTTGAACAGGTTTTAGTTGTTTTTGAAGGGGTTTTAGTTGGATTTGAACAGGTTTTAGTTGGATTTGAACAGGTCTCCATGAGTCTGGACTAATTTATCTTAAATAATTTAAAGGGGAAACTATTGAAGTGTTGCTGTGTCAAATGTTCAGACTGAGGCAATAAATCCATGAAGGAATAAAAGCAGCAGGAGTTTCTCTCAGTTTTCCTCAGTTTTCTCATTAACCTCAGCGTGATGCGTTTGTGAGCGTCACGTTGAGTCTGAGACTGAAACCACACACAGACCCCGGAAAAACACGGCCACGTCTGCGGAAAAACCGGAGACTTAAACCTGGAGGATCACATTCAGGTTCAGACCCGGATAAATAACTCAGAACGCCTCGAGTGGAACCAAAAACGGAGGCTTAAGGTTAGTTTGAGCCGCATTTATAAAACCTGAACTGAAAAGGATTCTTCTCTTCTTCTTGTTTATGACATTTCTCGCTTGAAGCCTTTTGAACTGTTTCTTACAGATGTTTTTGCTCTAAACAAATGGGCAAAAGAAAACATAATCTTCACAAATCTGACATTTTAGGATTTTAAGCTAAAACAGAGGCTTATGAAAACAATGTAGAACCATTTCTACTTTAACATGAGACAGAAATCCCAAACCAGGCTCCACTCTTCTGTTTGAAGGATCTGAATGTAGATGATTATTTTATTTATTTATTTAATTTTATTTAATTTTATTGTATTTATTTTATTTTAATGGAGACAATGCACATTAATGAACATCTGGAACAAATGCCACAGCTGTAAATGTTTCCTTCAGCAGTCCTCAGGCACATAACATAAAATAACACACAATTAAACCACAAAAATTACAAAAACACACAGGAGACACAACAATAAAAGTTAAAAGTGGTCACAGATTAGCTCTGAGTGTGTCCACGGTGTGTTATTGTCCAGCTGTAGACGGTTTACTCACGAGTCTTGCCCTTCTCGCTCTGGCGCAGACCCACTCCTTCGGGATAAACCGGGACCACCGTCACAGTGTAGACCGTGTCCGACAGAAGGTTCCTGAGGACGGTGCTGGTGGTGCCTCCAGAAACCTGCTCCTGCTCCGACACAAGGCATCAGCGTCACCAGAGTAAACACACTCAGCACTATTCACTATGATCTGTATTTAGATGAGTTTTAATGGATTTCTGTGAGAGTTTCTGAGATAATTCAGGGACTGATCTAAGTTAAGGCAAAGTAATAACGGCAAATAGTTTAATTTATGTATTTAACTTTTGTTTTTGTTAATGTCAAAGAAGGTTGAGTCAGAAAGAAATGAGTCTGTCTCAAATTAAGCCCGGCACAGTCCAAATGTGTTTCATAAATGTTTTTACTGTTTCTTCTTGAACCTGACTCGGATGAAACCAGGTGCATAAGATTTTAAATCCTTTTTGTTTTGTTTTTTGTCCTAAAACTTTGGCACTAATCACTCTTTTCGAACACTCTTCTCCCAGTTTTTTATCCGTGAAATGGATTTGTTTCCTGAGATAAACTGTGCCAGGGCTTAATTTAAGCTGGACACTGCCAGAACAGGATCCGGGACGTGGTGTTTTCTTGGATCCAGCAACATCTCAGAAAACTAATGCCTGAGCTTAGGCTTGAGGCTCAAACACTCGATTCAGATAAACTATCACGATTTCGTTTTGTCAAAGTGACAGGTTTATTAGAGGCTGAAAAAACTAGATAAGGTCAGAGAATATCTAGAATTTATAATAAAGCATTCATAAGTTCACTATTTAAAAATGAGGTGTAGATGATAACTGTTTGTTTATGAACCAATCACTGGCTCCAGCTCTTTTAAAAATATGGACAGTGTTGTGTAAATCCAACCCTTCAACATCTGTTTGCTCCAGATTCACAAACGGATGGATTTATAAATGTTATAAACGAGGTTTGAGGTGTCTCACCATGTCCTCGGCTCCTCCGGCCGGGACGTAGAAGATTCTGTACTGACGGACGTTCCTCGGCAGCGTCCCAGCGAACCTTCAGAGAACTGGTGGTGGGGTCGGTCACCTGCAGGTTCTTCACTCCCCCTAGAGGCTCTGCAGGGAACATACACCAGAATAAACACAGGGCTTCATCTGAAACAAAACTTAAACAGACTGTTCCTGATGCTTTCTTCTCCGTTGAGAAAATGGTTCAAACCCAAATAGTTTATTGTAAAATCAATAATCTGTGTAAAAACAGTCTTTCTGATCCATCTAGTGTTTATTGTAAGGGATTGTAACAGATGAGAACCTCTATTCAGGAACAGAAAACCTTGGACAATCACATGCTCCAAAAAGGAGCGCTCCCATTGGTCGACACTTGTCACTTGACGTTCCAGGAAGTTTAATAGCTGCAGATAAAGTGTATTTTCAGCTGAATATGTCTTTTAACACAGACGACATCAGTTAAATCAGGGAGCCTGGAGGGACTGGAGCTGGAAAAGTTATGTTTCCTGCAGAAAAGTTTGGGTGAAACATGAGCAGCTCTAAGTTGGCTTCAACATGTGCTGCTCTTACTTCTGTTTTGTAACTGAACAGAACCAGCTCCTCCTTCAGACTCAGATGTGTTTATCTAAAACCTGAAGGTGTCGGACTCCGGCTCCTGCCCCAGACTCTGACCTCGAGTCGGGACAAACAGCTGTAAGCCTCGAGGCGCTCAGACTCCAAACCTGTGACTCATGGAAAAACCAAAAACCTGCTGAGTCATAGCTCCCTGTCATTACATAAGGCTCCGAAGAATGAGACGCACAGATGTGGAAAAAGTGAAGCCACAGGATTGAAAATGTGGGATGTGTATCTGTCTGTGACCACAAGCTGAGAGTTTTTCTTCTGATGAAGTTGGAGAAAGAGCCAAGTCCAGAGTTCATCCTAGTTTCTGTTCCACAGTGAG
Source organism: Rhyacichthys aspro (assembly GCA_036850595.1). Lineage (NCBI taxonomy): Eukaryota > Metazoa > Chordata > Actinopteri > Gobiiformes > Rhyacichthyidae > Rhyacichthys > Rhyacichthys aspro. The sequence continues at coordinate 437,029 of CM072170.1, forward strand.
TTGGAACAAAATGAGCTTCTGAGGAAGACTAATAGGGAGGAGTTAATCCAGTGTGGTCCAGACGTTTAGGTTCTAATTTTGTCTGCACTATTTTATTTGAAAGGAGTCCAGTTTGAAGATCTCTGGATCATCTCTGTTTTTTTGTCCCTGTCTCAGACTCTCCTCCAAAATCAGTCTAGGGACCTCTCCTGCTTCTCTTTTATTAAAAAATAAAACCACAAAATACTAATCCATTTGACCAAACTGAAGTTTAGAGTTTAGCGTTAGCTTACCTGTGACTTCAGCGTCAGGACGACAATGATCTCCTCCTCGTTAAACATTACGTGATTGAATTGACAGTATTTATCTGTGTTTTACGTTGTCTCCCTTTTCTCTGTTGATGCTTTTCTTTTTTCATTTTGGAGCATGTGATTGTCCAAGGTTTTCTGTTCCTGAATAGAGGTTCTCATCTGTTACAATCCCTTACAATAAACAGTAGATGGATCAGAAAGACTGTTTTGAAAAAAGATCAGGTACATTCTGTTTAAAAAAAGGATAGTGGTCGTTTATGTAACTTGGGTTTTCTTTATGACTAAAGGATCGAACAACAACCATCCAACATTTATTGATCTCAAAATGAGATGAAAACACCATTATCAAGAATAAAATAACCCTAGAAAAAAGAAAACTAGGCTAAAAAAACCCAAAAGACTCCCATAACGTCTTGAATAATGCCAGAACTGCCTCCACGTTCATAAACCACAGATATAACTGGATCATGGCGGGACTCACTGGTCTTTCCGTTTTGACGCCTGTTTCCCTCGACGTCAGAATAAACAGGAACCACAGTCACTTTGTACTGAGTGTCAGGGGTCAGCTCTCTCAGGACGGTGTTGGTAGTCATCCCTGAAACTGTCGTCTGAAAAACAAACGGTTGAAGATAATCAAGTGACAAAAGGGAAAATGTGTGACCATTAAACATGAATTATTAACTCAGAAACACCAACTGACAAATGAAAAGACTCTGTTTTGAATGGATGTGATGCAACAAAGCTTTGAAATGAATGGATCTTCAGAAGGTTTTATGAGTGAATGTAGAGTGTGTTTCAACCATGCTCTCGGTTCCTCCGGGACGCGGGACGTACAGGATCTTGTACTGACGGACGTCGCCTTCAGCCGGGTCCCAGAGAACTCTGAGGGAGTTAATGGTGGGGTCCACACCTGCAGGTTCTTCACGCCTCCCAACGGCTCTGCAAACGCAAACAAAACTCAACCACATCACACACAAACAAACCACTGGAACCACTAGATATAGATTTGTATTATTTTGTGTTTTCTGGTATAAAGTGTGTCCAAGTTGTGTATTTTTTGCTGAAATGTAATTTTTTCATGTTTTTTTCCCTTCAAGTCTTTCTTGCACCTTTTAAACTAAATAGTTCCACTGTGTCTCTTCAGCATTTTTTGTGCCATTGTCTCTCAATCAAAATGCATTGTTTCAATACTCTACCATTGCATGTGATTTCTGTTTTCATTTTACTTCATTCCCTGGTGTTGAAATACCTTAATGTTTCCATGACAACCGTTCATTTAGCAATTTATTTACAAACAGCAAAGAGATAATAAACCCTAAAATTCAAATTAGAAAATATGGAAACAAAAATAAAACACAAACAAAGACATTAATTGCTAAAACTGAAAAAAAATCTGAAAATTCATAAATATTTGTCATGTTTGGTGAGGACTGAAGTTAATAATGACATTCATAAAAACTATATTCAGACATAATATTTCTGTGACCGTGTTTAAAAGCTTATTTGAGTCTCAGGTAGAAACCTGACGGGACCCGAGGATTAAAGGAGTGTGTTTTGTTCAGGTCAGGTCTAATGACACTGGTTAAAGTGAATGATAAAAGAAAGAAAGTTAAATGATTTAAACAGAAAAGGCTTGACAGCCGTATTGTTTGTGTTCATCCTTCAGGACGTCGCTAACGATGCCTTTAAACAAACACTTTCATTGTCGTCTTATTTTGTACATCTTCAAAAGAGAAACCTGACTGCTTCAGATTAAAGCGGCGTTTGTTTCTCCGCGGGGTCATGCCAGGCGGGTGGGACTCATTACGATCCTCTCAGAGACGCACACTTCAATAAAACAAAGTGTGGAGTCAGATTCTTGAGCAAAAGAGTTTTAACTACACGACCGGGTTTGATTCACAGAATCAGCTGCTTTTACTCTGTTTTCCACAAACAGCAACGAAATGCATGGAACTGGACACTAATGGAGACCAAAACCAGACTGATTACTGGTCCAAGTAAAACCCAGACGTTTATATTTCAAGTCCAACAGAGATCTTCTGTAAAGCTCTTTTCACACATGAGTCTTTCTCAGCAATGTTCCTGCATTTCACCAAAAACAGCTTCAATGAAAAGAGCCAGAACTGATTTCACACTAAATTTGTTCTTGTTCTTTACCGCTCCAGACCTGAGATTTTTCAGGAGATTTACTGACGGCTGTGAACGCAAGTAACATCACCAACAATCGACATTAACAATCTGAATGGACCAAAAGAGACAG
>CM072170.1:439678-455020 GCA_036850595.1 Rhyacichthys aspro
GTCCTGGTTTAGTCCTGATTTAGTCCTGGTTTAGTCCTGGTTTAGTCCTGGTTTAGTCCTGGTTTAGTCCTGGTTTAGTCCTGGTTTAGTCCTGGTTTAGTCCTGGTTTAGTCCTGGTTTAGTCCTGGTTTAGTCCTGGTTTAGTCCTGATTTAGTCCTGATTTAGTCCTGATTTAGTCCTGGTTTAGTCCTGGTTTAGTTCTGGTTTAGTCCTGGTTTAGTCCTGGTTTAGTCCTGGTTTAGTCCTGGTTTAGTCCTGGTTTAGTCCTGATTTAGTCCTGGTTTAGTCCTGGTTTAGTCCTGATTTAGTCCTGGTTTAGTCCTGATTTATTCCTGGTTTAGTCCTGGTTTAGTCCTGGTTTAGTCCTGGTTTAGTCCTGGTTTAGTCCTGGTTTAGTCCTGGTTTAGTCCTGGTTTAGTCCTGGTTTAGTCCTGGTTTAGTCCTGATTTAGTCCTGGTTTAGACCTGGTTTAGTCCTGATTTAGTCCTGGTTTAGTCCTGGTTTAGTCCTGGTTTAGTCCTGGTTTAGTCCTGGTTTAGTCCTGGTTTAGTCCTGGTTTAGCCCTGGTTTAGTCCTGATTTAGTCCAGTCACAGGTTCAGACCTATTTTAGTCTTTGTTTAAACCTGTTTAGTCCTGGTCTAGTCCTGGTTTTACCCGGTCTTGTGTCCCGTCTGCAGCCCAGATGACCCGAGTGAACACCCTCCTGAACCAGATCCCGAACGGTCAGTACCGCAGTAACAACCCCGGACCCCCAGGACCCCCAGGATCCTCTGGACCTCAGGGGCCCCGCGGAGAGCCAGGCCCAGCCGGCAGGAACGGCTTCCCAGGAAGTCCAGGTCTCCCGGGCCAGCAGGGAGAGAGAGGTACGAAAACCAGACCTGGACCGGATCTGATCCAAAACCTGGTTCTGGTTTAGTTTCAGTTTAGTCCAGGTTTAGTCCTGGTTTAGTCCAGGATTAGTCCAGGTTTAGTCCAGATTTAGACCTGGTCTAGTCCTGGTTTAGTCCTGGTTTAGTCCTGGTTTAGTCCAGGATTAGTCCAGGTTTAGTCCTGGTTTAGTCCTGGTTTAGTCCAGGTTTAGACCTAGTTTAGTCCTGGTTTAGACCTGGTTTAGTCCAGGTTTAGTCCTGGTTTAGTCCTGGTTTAGTCCAGGTTTAGTCCTGGTTTAGTCCAGGATTAGTCCAGGTTTAGTCCAGGTTTAGACCTGGTTTAGTCCTGGTCTGATTCTTTGTGTTTTTAAATCGAGGGTCTGTGTTATATTTAAAACACTCGATCATTAACGTGGTAACTGTTGCCTTCAGGGTCTCCGGGAGAGAAGGGCGACAGAGGAACGTCGGTGGTGGGACAGAAGGGCCCCCGAGGACCCCCAGGTGAGGCCCCTGCAGTTTTAATCCACTCTTTGATTCATAAAAGAAAAACTGCAGATGTTTTTGCAACAACTCACTTCAAAATGAGCTTCTGAAAACTTCTGAAAAATGAAAATATAACCGTGCCCCGCGTCGCCTTCAGGGCCCCCAGGAGAGAGCAGGACCGGGGCCACAGGACCTCCGGGGTCGGCTGGAGCCCGTGGACCCCCTGGACGCGCAGGTTACCCCGGGGTCCGAGGACCCCCGGGACCGGCCGGATACTGTGACTCCTCTCAGTGTGTGGGCATCCCCTACAACGGGCAGGGCTACGGTGAGTCTGGGGGCGGGTCTGGGGGCGGGGCCAGGACCGGGGCTGGGGGCGGGGTCTGGTCTGGGGGCGGGGCCTGGTCTAGGGCCAGGTCTAGACAGGATTAACTCAAACCGAGAGGCGCTGCAGCGACTCAGAGAAACAGATGAAGAGGTTTAAAACTGGATTTAAACAAAGAACTAATGATCTGAGATAAACCTGTTAGTCCTGAGTCACTCCTTTAGTCTGGATTAGTCCGGATTAGTCCGGATTAGTCCAGATTAGTCCGGTTTAGTCTGGTTTAGTCTGGATTAGTCTGGATTAGTCCGGATTAGTCTGGTTTAGTCCGGATTAGTCCGGATTAGTCTGGTTTAGTCTGGATTAGTCCGGATTAGTCTGGATTAGTCCGGATTAGTCCGGTTTAGTCTGGATTAGTCCGGATTAGTCCGGATTAGTCTGGTTTAGTCTGGATTAGTCCGGATTAGTCTGGATTAGTCCGGATTAGTCCGGATTAGTCCGGATTAGTCCGGTTTAGTCTGGTTTAGTCTGGATTAGTCCGGATTAGTCCGGTTTAGTCTGGATTAGTCTGGTTTAGTCCGGATTAGTCCGGATTAGTCTGGTTTAGTCTGGATTAGTCCGGATTAGTCCGGATTAGTCCGGATTAGTCCGGTTTAGTCTGGTTTAGTCTGGATTAGTCCGGATTAGTCCGGTTTAGTCTGGATTAGTCTGGTTTAGTCTGGATTAGTCCGGATTAGTCCGGATTAGTCCGGATTAGTCCGGATTAGTCCGGTTTGGTCTGGTTTAGTCTGGATTAGTCCGGATTAGTCCGGTTTAGTCTGGATTAGTCTGGTTTAGTCCGGATTAGTCCGGATTAGTCTGGTTTAGTCTGGATTAGTCCGGATTAGTCTGGTTTAGTCTGGATTAGTCTGGATTAGTCCGGATTAGTCCGGATTAGTCTGGTTTAGTCTGGATTAGTCCGGATTAGTCTGGTTTAGTCTGGATTAGTCCGGATTAGTCTGGATTAGTCCGGTTTAGTCTGGATTAGTCTGGTTTAGTCTGGAGTTAGTTTTATCCTTCTTTCTTAGTTGAGTCCAGGTTCAGTCCTCATTCAGTTCTGGTTTAGTCTAGGTTTAGTCCAGGTTCAGTCCTCGTTCAGTTCTGGTTTAGTCCAGGTTTAGTCCAGGTTCAGTCCTCGTTCAGTTCTGGTTTAGTCCAGGTTTAGTCCAGGTTCAGTCCTCGTTCAGTTCTGGTTTAGTCCAGGTTTAGTCCAGGTTCAGTCCTCGTTCAGTTCTGGTTTAGTCTAGGTTTAGTCCAGGTTCAGTCCTCGTTCAGTTCTGGTTTAGTCCAGGTTTAGTCCAGGTTCAGTCCTCGTTCAGTTCTGGTTTAGTCCAGGTTTAGTCCAGGTTCAGTCCTCGTTCAGTTCTGGTTTAGTCCAGGTTTAGTCCAGGTTCAGTCCTCGTTCAGTCCTGGTTTAGTCCTGGTTTAGTCCAGGTTCAGTCCTCGTTCAGTTCTGGTTTAGTCCAGGTTTAGTCCAGGTTCAGTCCTCGTTCAGTTCTGGTTTAGTCCAGGTTCAGTCCTCGTTCAGTTCTGGTTTAGTCCAGGTTTAGTCCAGGTTCAGTCCTCGTTCAGTCCTGGTTTAGTCCAGGTTCAGTCCAGGTTCAGTCCTGGTTCAGTCCTGGTTCAGTCCTGGTTTAGTCCAGGTTCAGTCCTCGTTCAGTCCTGGTTTAGTCCAGGTTCAGTCCAGCTTTAGTCCAGGTTCAGTCCTGGTTTAGTCCTGTGAATAATCCTGGTTTAGTCCAGGTTTAGTCCAGGTTTAGTCCAGGTTGAGTCCTGTGAATAATCCTGGTTTAGTCCAGGTTTAGTCCAGGTTTAGTCCTGGTGTAGTCCTGGTTTAGTCCTGTGAATAATCCTGGTTTAGTCCAGGTTTAGTCCAGGTTTAGTCCTGGTTTAGTCCAGGTTTAGTCCAGGTGTAGTCTGGGTTCAGTCCAGGTTTAGTCCAGGTTTAGTCCTGTGAATAATCCTGGTTTAGTCCTGCTCTAGTCTTGTCTAGTTCTAGTCTCATCTAAATGTAAACCTAGTAAGTCTAGTTTTAGTCCTGATGTATTGTTCCCTATAGAGCTCCATTGTGTTACGTGATGACCTCACTCTGTAACAGCTGTATTCTCCCAAACGCTGCGGTGCCTCTGGAGACAAACGCATGTGTTTTTAATTCAGACTAATCTGAGGGTTGTGTTTGTTTGACTGACGCCTGCCTTTGGCCCGTTCCAGGTTCCTGAGCGTAGTCCGGTTCTAGTCCTAAAACCCGCTGCTCTAAACTCACCACAAACTCACAACGAGAAGCCGTACTAACCCGGACTCACGCAGCGCTGACGGCTCCACCACAAGACTAACAAAAACCGGATTAATCCCCAGAGAAACCACTAGGTCCCAACAAATCCACAAACTGGTCTCCAACAAAACCTGTTAAAACCTGCTGTAAACCTCCACAACAAGGAATAAAAAGGTCCAATACGCTTTAGAATAAACTAAAAAAATATTGTAGAATATTTGTCAGAGTCAGATTTAGTTTAATCCTGGTTCAGTCCTTGTTTGGTTCTAGCTTTAGTCTTGGTTTAATCCTGGATTTAGTCTGGATTTAGTCCTGGTTTGAGTCTAGACTTAGTCCTGTTTGATTAAACCCAGGTTTAGTTTACCTTTGTTTAGTCCTGATTTAATCAATTATTTCTGAATTATTCCAGTGTTTAGTCGTGGTTTAGATTCCTTTATTCCTCCTTTAGTTCTTCTTTAGTTTCAGCTTTAGTCAGGGTTTAATCTTGGAATAAATCTGGATTTAGTCCTGGTTTAGTCTTAGTTTAATTAAGTTCTTTAAATAAGTTCTTAATTGTTTAGTCAGGGTTTAATCTTGGAATAAATCTGGATTTAGTCCTGGTTTAGTCTTAGTTTAATTAAGTTCTTTAAATAAGTTCTTCATTGTTTAGTCCAGAGTTTCTTCTGGTTCAGATTGTTCTAAAATGTCCAGTTTTAGACCTTTGTTTAGTCCTGGTTCAGTTCTTACTTTAATCTCGAGGTGAGTCCTGATGTAGTCCAGGTTTAGTCCAGTTTAGTCCTGGTTTGGTCCAGGTTTAGTCCTAGTTTAGTCCTGGTTTGGTCCAGGTTTATTCCAGGTTTAGTCCAGTTTAGTCCTGGTTTGGTCCAGGTGTAGTCCTAGTTTAGTCCAGGTTTAGTCCAGTTTAGTCCTGGTTTGGTCCTGGTTTGGTCCAGGTTTAGTCCAGTTTAGTCCTGGTTTGGTCCAGGTTTAGTCCAGGTGTAGTCCTGGTTTGGTCCAGGTTTAGTCCTAGTTTAGTCCTGGTTTGGTCCAGGTGTAGTCCTGGTTTGGTCCAGGTTTAGTCCAGTTTAGTCCTGGTTTGGTCCTGGTTTGGTCCAGGTTTAGTCCAGTTTAAAGCTGAAGTCTGGGTCTAGTCCTTGGTCCTGAACCAGTTCAGTCCAGGTTTAGTCTTTAGTTTAATCATAGTTTAATCCGAGCTGTTTCCTTGGTTTAGTCCTGGTTTAATTCTGATTGTTTCATGGTTTAAGTCTGGTTTAGACCCAGATAAGTCCAGTTTAAACCAGTTTAAACCAGTCCAATAAAGATTTCCCGTTTGTCGAATCATAAATAATCCCATAAATAACCCTGGATTATTCCTCGTGTCCCGAGGTTTACAGCAGCGTTCGAGACTGGACCAAAGTGAGTCTCTGAAGGTGACTGTAAATAAAAACACCTTGTGCCTGTATTTTTATTTTCTGTAAATGAACCAGATTTAACCAAAGCTTGTGCCTTTGCTCCAAAAACCGACTGCTGCTCGCTCCACTGCTTTCTCCTGATTTACCACTAAACTGACGAAGAAGCACCAGGAAACTAACCAAATAAAACACTACAATAATGGATTCATTTGAGTTCAAACTGGGAAATGAAAACGAAGGCAAGAGGCGTGTCCACAGTTGATCTGACAGTAATTCATCTGATTTAAATATGATTCATTTGGATTGAATTATGAATTATTTAAATATACACAGCCATAAAATATATCTATCCTCCAGTGTTCAGTATTAAACATTCAACAGCATGTTAGAAAAGGACATTTACACTGGAATACATGAAAAACACACATAACTTCTGACATGGCTTTTTTTAAATTTTACACTGCATTAATCAAAAATTTTATTTATTTTTTTTAATAAATGAAATTGATATAGTAATATATCTGATAAAACAGATTTATTTTTCCCAGATTTGATCAGAGCAAGACTGAAAATGTTTAATTAAGTGGTTATTAGTTTTAAACAAAAGATATAGTTGTAGATCTAGACTGTTTTATCTTAATCACAAAAACTGACTTAAGAACACAAAAATAACATATTCAATTCATTTCTCAAACGTTTGCCTAAAAAAACATTTTTAATTTATATAATAATTTTAATAATTTGTTCCTGAAACTGTCAGAACGACTCGTGGACAAACCTCTGCTCTTTACTAACCTTTTATTTTGAAAAACCCTGTTCATTGTCCGTGAGCTGAGACCAACACTATCTTTAATCAGGCCAGTTTCCTCGTGAACCCGTCTCTCAAGTGGACGTCCTGGACGAGACCCTGACCTCGTTAAACCGGCGCCGGAAGAGATCTCCCTCCAGAACCGAGCGGCTAGCGTCTTAAACACCTTTTATTAATGCTTTGCACATTTTACTCAGATTTTAAAAAAGACGGGGTTTGAGACCTTGAGTTTATCTGGAACATCTCTGAAACAACTTCAGTGTTTGTGAATATTCATTGTTTGGGATTAGACTAAAAGAGGAACAGTACGGTGGCCCTGAAGGTCAAGTCAATGCAGGAAATGTCAAGAACAATGAAAGAAATACTAGAAATGTTCACATTTTGGAACAATGAGCTTGATATTGGGATTGAAAGAGCCTTTGTAAAAATTTTAGTTAAAAGTTATTGACTCGTTGCTGTTTTTAAGTTTAGAAGAGTTTGTTTTTTAGCAAATTTTTAGAAACCTCTCATTCTCTTCAAAAGTTGAGTCTAGATATTATTAACATCCATTTATCAAACTTTTAAATCATGAAAAGTAAGAGGTACATAAAATATATCTTTAATATATAAATCAGAAAAGGTGAGATGAGTTGCTAGTGCTACGTTACGAGGTACGTTAGCATTAGTTAGCATAGCTCATAGAAAAGTAGTAAAATGATTTAAAATGCTGTACATAAATCAAAATTAATGAATCAAATTTTTCAGTCCCTTATTCTGACCTGGTTTAGTCCTGGATATAATTTTCTTTTCTTTTTTTATGACAAATTTATGTAAGAAACAGATCAAAATAAGTTGTTTAAAAAGAGCAGGAAAAAGAGAGAACTCATGAAAATTTAAAAATTCACAAAATAAACATTTAATGTAACTTTTCTGTATCGTATTTATATTGTTTTATGTTTAATGTCTGTGTTTCTATGGCTTTAGTGCATTTGGTTCCATCATAATATTTATTATTTTAGCCACAACTCGTCACAAAGCAAAGCTAAAAATGTAAAAAACATAACCTAAACAAATTTTATTAATTACTCGGGAAAATTTGTTGCTATTTTTAAGGATTAGAAAATAAAGTAATATTCCAGCACAGACTGAGAGACTGTAAACACTTATAGAATTAATAATGAAACTTAAAATTAATGAAAATTGTGTGAACTGTTCTCTTAAAATGTCACCTTTTGTTTTTCAATCTGCATTTGTGACTTGACCTTCAGGGCCACCGTAGAAAGATGGATTTTGTTGAAAGTGTTGGGAATAAATGTTTGAAAAATGGAGAAATGAACTGTAAAAACCACACCGAGTTCAACCTGTGAGCTTTACCTTCAGCCTGTAACATATTTGCATTAATTTAGAAATGAATTCCAATGGTACAGATCAGAAAAACTGATTTATTTTGCTTTTTTTTTTCATTATAATCGTCATAATTCATGTCATTACAGCACCGCTTCCATTTGTATCGCTACACTTTTGGTATTTATCATGTTTTTCTCAGCGTCACAGCTCGTTTTCCAGAAGCTGGAAGTGCATGTCTGTGGTGTATATTTACATCATGTTTTATTTGATTTTCTGGTTATGTCTCGTTTTGTTTTAATCACATTTGTGTCATTCCTGTTCGTTCTCAGTTTCACTGCAGTGTTTCGCCGGTGGTTTTCGTGCCTCGGCTCCAGCTGCAGATCGTGAATCCACAGCCGTATTTTCTTATTTATTTCAGAAACAGAAGAGGCATTTTTCAATAAAACTACTGAAAATTTACAAACGGTGTCTGTTATTGTGTGATTATATGATTAAATATGTTTAAGTCAGAGTTAACCTTGTAATGTTAGTGTTTTACAGATAATATTACATATAAATGAGTCAAAATGTAATATGGATTAATAACAAAGCACATTTAGTGGTTTAAATTAGAAATAATCATCAAAAAGCTGTAGTTGAATGAATGAATGGTCGGCCATCTTGAATCCAAGTCCAGTGTAATAAAGGTCTAATGTCGACAGAATGTGATAAATGACAGTTTGTTAAAGTCTGGTTCCATTTAAACAGCATTAGTCGGTCATTATCTCGGCTCCGAGTCAGTGACTGGAGCAGCTTTAGAAGAAAAGGAGCCACATTTAACTGTTTATGTTACATTTACATTCACAATATTAAAGGAAACATGAAAGAAATGCAACAAAATTAAAAGAAATGTTTTCTGCTAAAATAGGGATTCAATATTTATTTATTCTGAGGTCCATCAATGTTTAAGGATTCATGTCGGATTCAAACAGGTTTTACTTGGATTTGATCAAGTTTTAGTTGGATTTGAGAAGGTTTCAGTTGGATTTGAACAGGTTTTAGATGGATTTGAGCATGGTTTAGATGGATTTGAACAGGTTTTAGTTGGATTTGAACAGGTTTTAGATGGATTTGAACAGGTTTTAGTTGGATTTGAACAGATTTTAGTTGGATTTGAAGAGGTTTTAGTTGGATTTGAACAGGTTTTATTTGAATTTGATCAGGTTTTAGTTGGATTTGAAAAGGTTTTAGTTGGATTTGAACAGGTTTTAGTTGGATTTGAACAGGTTTTAGTTGGATTTGAACAGATTTTAGTTGGATTTGAAGAGGTTTTAGTTGGATTTGAACAGGTTTTATTTGAATTTGATCAGGTTTTAGTTGGATTTGAAAAGGTTTTAGTTGGATTTGAAGAGGTTTTAGTTGGATTTGAACAGATTTTAGTTGGATTTGAACAGGTTTTAGTTGGATTTGAACAGGTTTTAGTTGGATTTGATCAGGTTTTATTGAATTTGAACAGGTAGATGGATGAAAAGGTTTTAGTTGGATTTGAACAGGTTTTAGTTGGATTTGAACAGATTTTAGTTGGATTTGAACAGGTTTTAGTTGGATTTGAACAGGTTTTATTTGAATTTGATCAGGTTTTAGATGGATTTGAAAAGGTTTTAGATGGATTTGAGCAGGTTTTAGTTGGATTTGAGCAGGTTTTAGTTGGATTTGAACAGGTTTTAGATGGATTTGAACAGGTTTTAGTTGGATTTGAACAGGTTTTAGTTGGATTTTAATAGGTTTTATATGGGGTTAAACCATTTTAGATGGATTTTCAGAGGTTTGAGAAAGATTTGAACAGGTTTTAGTTGGATTTGAGCAGGTTTCAGATGGATTTGAGCAGGTTTTAGTTGGATTTGAGCAGGTTTTAGTTGGATTTGAGCAGGTTTTAGATGGATCTTTGCAGAGACAGAGGATGTCTCAGAGCAGACTTGTTCTGGTCACAGTCTGAAGCTTCACTGATTTATTCTGAAGGATCAGATTTTCACGGCTGTTTTCAGGTTCATAAATCCATCTGAGCTCGGAGTGAGTTCAGATTCAACAGAACTTTGTGGTGAACGGTTCGCTCTGAGTCGATAACGAGCCTTAAACGCATCACGACGGAACAACCTTTGACACAGTTACTGCTGTTTCTCTTCGGCCCAAACTCTCCGTCGTCTGAAGCTAAATCCAGTCTTAATCCTTTTGTTTTTTACTGAACTCTGCTTGAATTTCACTACGATTCTCACAATAGCAACAAATAAACTCAGATAAACACGTCGTAAAGCCTCAATAGTTTTAAATATAGTCTGTGTGTTTGGAAAAAGCTCTAATAATAAATCCCAGAGTCTAAAACAGAGACGGGATTAACCGCAGTAATGTCCCATAATGCTCTGTAAAAGTCTGAGTGCAGCCGTTTGGAATAAACTCAATTACACCTAAAATAAAATAAATGAGTCATGATAGCGCTGTTTAAAGCAGAAATACTCAGGGTTTTCCAGTCGTTAGAAGAATGTAGTCTTCAGTTTATGGAACTTTGATTAAAAAATGACGAGGGATTTTTGTGGAGAATATTTGGAAAATATTTGTAGCTGAGAGTCACACGAGAAAAACCGAGACTTTCTGAATGCTTCTGGACGACTCAGATTATGAAGCTTCATTTCAGGGTCAAAGTGCACGTGACACAATATTACAGACCTGGAGCGGAGTTCAACATGGAATTGAACAGGTTTTAATTGGATTTGAACAGGTTTCATTGGATTTGAACAGGTTTTAGTTGGATTTGAACAGGTTTTAGTTGGATTTTAACAGGTTTTAGTTGGATTTAAGCAGGTTTTATATGGATTTAAACCATTTTAGATGGATTTTCAGAGGTTTGAGAAAGATTTTAAGAGAGTTTAGTTGGATTTGAACAGGTTTTAGTTGGCTTTAAGCAGGTTTTAATTGGATTTGAACAGGTTTTAGTTGGATTTGAACAGGTTTTAATTGGATTTGGGCAGGTTTTAGTTGATTTTGTGTGAGAAGAGGCTAATTTGGCTCTAATTGTGTATTTTTCCAACATAAAGACAGTAAAAACGTTGTAAATGTCAGATTGTGAGTGATCCCAGCGTCAGTGACGTTAATCCGACTCTTTTCTTTCTTCGCGTCGTCGTCTCGTCTTCGTTTGTTTGTTTAAAGCCAGCGTTTGTTCCGAGTCTTTTCGATCCAGACGAGGAGTGATTGATGAGGCTCTGACGTCTGCGTTAATCGTCCTAAACCTGAAGGAACCTGCGTAAAAGGGTTTTCTTCAGAAACATGAAGCTTCTGTGCAGCTTTAAACGGAAAATAATGATGAAAATATGAGTCAGAAACAGGTGAGTCCTGAAGATAATCACTGCTCTTTGCTCTGGGCCTGAACTACTCTGTGATTAGAGTCAGAAACATGGATTATTTATGACTTACATGAACTAAAGAGACAGGATCCACCTCCAGATAAAGAATTAGACCAGACTAAACCTGTTCCAGACCAGACTACATCCCTTTAACTCTGAAGGAAATGAAGCCGAACCGGGACCAGGTCTGGACCAGGATCAGGACCAGGACCAGGTCTGGACCAGGACCAGGTCTGGACCAGGATCAGGACCAGGACCAGGTCTGGACCAGAACCAGGTCTGGACCAGGACCAGGACCAGAATAAACCTCCTTCAGCTTCAGCTCGTTTTTTAAAATAGTCTTGGTTTTACTGCGACACATTTCTATCGAAGCAGTTTTTAAAAATCTCCTCAACGTTGGTGAAAAATGGGTTTGAACAGATTTAAATATTGAATATAACATTATTGGATTATGTTAATGAGGTTATTATCAATACTTTTATATAACTTTAATAAATAAACCAGTCTCAGGATTAAAACTTGATCTTGACTTTAATAAATACTGAAGTGAGTCTGATGCTGGGTTCACTGACTCCTGCAGCTGGAGGCCGCGGTGCGTTCAAGTGTCTCTGAGTTAATCTGATAATACCACGTCTGAGTGACTTCAGCAGATACAGCTGCCTCTGTTTTAGATCTGACAGCGTCTCACCTGAACCTCACCTGAGCCTCACCTGAGTCTCACCTGAACCTCACCTGAACCTCACCTGAACCTCACCTGAGTCTAGCCTGAACCTCACCTGAACCTCACCTGAGTCTCACCTGAACCTCACCTGAGTCTCACCTGCTGCAGGTTCGTTCCTCAAACAGTTACTTATTTTCGCTCTTTTTCGCGTTTCTCGCGCACTTTAACCTTACATTATGTAATAATATGACTCAGATCTGACTGCGCGTGAGTCCGGAGCCGTTAGCGTCGTTGTGCAGCGATAGTGAATGGAATTAGTGAGTCTGAATGAAATGTTTGTGTGTTAGCATGCTAACGTTAGCGGCTAATGCTAACGGGTTGCCGCTAGCATTTCTGGACTAATGCTGTCATTTTTCTTTATCTAACCCTATGGAACCCTATAAAACCCTGTATAAACATATGGAAACCTATTGAAGCCTAACTATTGTGTTTATTAAGTTAAGATGCTGTTGTTAATGCTTGTGGTTGTGTTGAGCAGCCTGTGTTTTGGGTTTAGCTGTTAGCATTTATATAGCACTTCAAACTGATTGGATAAAGCCTTAATTTGAAGTGGTTACTATTGAAATGAATGTTTATTAATGTACAAATAATGCACATTTATGAGACTACTTACCATATGTGTATTTATTTGGTATTTATTTGATTATTAGATATTATTTTTGTGTACACATGAACAAGAAAAATGAATTGCTATAAGCTATTGATAGGCTAGCTAGATTAGCATATTTATGAACTCTCATTGGTCCTGTTTATTTCAACACAGGTCACGTGACCCTTTCTGGGTTCAGATGAGAGCAACTGAAATACGTCTGAGCCAGAAGAATCCTGCTGGTCTGGTAGGAGGCTGACGTAGCCTGTTACACCACCTGACTACACCTGACTCCACCTGACAACACCTGACTACACCTGACAACACCTGACTACACCTGACTACACCTGACTACACCTCACTACACCTGACTACACCTGACTACACCTGACTCCACCTGACTACACCTGACTACACCTGACTCCACCTCACTACACCTCACTACACCTGACTACACCTGACTCCACCTGACAACACCTGACTACACCTGACTACACCTGACTACACCTGACTACACCTCACTACACCTGACTACACCTCACTACACCTGACTACACCTGACTACACCTGACTCCACCTGACTACACCTGACTACACCTGACTCCACCTCACTACACCTGACTACACCTGACTACACCTGACTACACCTCACTACACCTCACTACACCTCACTACACCTGACTACACCTGACTACACCTGACTACACCTGACTACACCTGACTACACCTCACTACACCTGACTACACCTGACTACACCTGACTACACCTGACTCCACCTGACTCCACCTCACTACACCTGACTACACCTCACTACACCTCACTACACCTCACTACACCTGACTACACCTGACTACACCTGACTACACCTGACTACACCTGACTCCACCTGACTACACCTGACTCCACCTCACTACACCTGACTACACCTCACTCCACCTGACTACACCTGACTCCACCTGACTACACCTGACTACACCTGACTCCACCTGACTACACCTGACTCCACCTCACTACACCTGACTACACCTCACTCCACCTGACTACACCTGACTACACCTGACTACACCTGACTCCACCTGACTACACCTGACTCCACCTGACTCCACCTGACTCCACCTCACTCCACCTCACTTCATCTCACCTGAGTCTCACCTGAGTCTCACCTGAACACCACTTGGATGGACTAATGTGACTGACACAAGTTTAGGGGGGAAAAAAAAGAGTTCTTCATTTGTCCAAAATACCCAGGATGCATCTGTGTATCGAGAACGAGATCTCAGACACAGGACAAACTGAGTTTCCTCAGAGACAGCTCAGAGACAGTTCAGAGACAGTTCAGAGACAGCTCAGAGACAGCTCAGAGACAGTTCAGAGACAGCTCAGAGACAGTTCAGAGACAGTTCAGAGACAGCTCAGAGACAGCTCAGAGACGGCTCAGAGACAGTTCAGAGACAGCTCAGAGACAGCTCAGAGACAGTTCAGAGACAGTTCAGAGACAGTTTAGAGACGGTTCAGAGACAGTTCAGAGACAGCTCAGAGACGGCTCAGAGACAGTTCAGAGACAGCTCAGAGACAGTTCAGAGACAGCTCAGAGACAGCTCAGAGACAGCTCAGAGACAGTTCAGAGACAGTTCAGAGACAGCTTAGAGACAGTTTAGAGACAGCTCAGAGACAGCTCAGAGACAGCTCAGAGACAGTTCAGAGACAGCTCAGAGACAGCTCAGAGACAGCTCAGAGACGGTTCAGAGACAGCTCAGAGACAGCTCAGAGACAGCTCAGAGACAGCTCAGAGACGGTTCAGAGACAGCTCAGAGACAGCTCAGAGACAGAGAGACGTGGAGGAAAAGTCCTGGGAAATGATTTCAGAAAAACAGTGGGAGCCTGAGGGACACCTGTGGATTCTCAAACAAACAAACGTGGATTTAACAAAGTCTTGATAAGTTTTGACGTGATGCGTTTTAACGAGCGTCTGTGAACACTTTGGATTATAGAGAACATCTTTTATTCCAAACATGGACAAATCCAAACCCGTCGTGTGATGGATGCACGACACAGATTCTCAAACGTGTTGTGAACAGATGTCGAAGGAAAACTAACGCACTGAGTCAGAAACAGCTGCTTTTAAAGGGCACAGCCAGTTTTCTCACATCAGTCGCACGAACTCGTCTCTGGAGCTGAGTCTGAGTGAACTCTGACCTCTGGAGCTGAGTCTGAGTGAACTCTGACCTCTGGAGCTGAGTCTGAGTGAACTCTGACCTCTGGAGCTGAGTCTGAGTGAACTCTGACCTCTGCAGGGTCAGAGGAAGGATCAGACCTCGTTAGGACCTGTCTCTAAAGGAGGCAGAGCTTACTGTTTTATAAATGCTTCATGTGGATGTTTGGAGACGTGTGGACTGCCTCAGGACAGAGAACCAGGACGAGCGTCTCACACCTGGACTGTCCTGAGCAGGTCCACCTCCAGGGGGCGACGTCCTGCAGCTTCACCTGTATCACTCGGCGACGCGTCACAGTGACATCACGTGACTCTGAGGAAGAGGAAAGTTAGCTTCACACCCATCGAGGAAAAAACACTAAAAACAGTGATTATAAGAACTCACCTGGACTCACCTGGACTCACCTGGACTCACCAGAACTCACCAGAACTCACCTGGACTCACCTGGACTCACCTGGACTCACCTGGACTCACCTGGACTCACCTGGACTCACCTGGACTGTGTTTGTCCTACAGCCACAGACTCGTTCATATTCTTCTATAGAAGGATGTATATCTAATGACTCCCCAGTGCATTGTGGGATGTCAGGATATTATTTAGGTTGCAACATCTGTCACTACATCCAGACACTTGAGATGAATGTCTTTTATGGAGCAGACTTTAGGGAGTGTTTGAGTCTATAAAACTTATTTATTAAAGAAACAAATGTTATGCAATCATCATAAAACCCACTGTTCAAAAACAAATGTGGTTCTGTGGTTTTAGGTTGGACTTGAACAGGTTTTAGTTGGATTTAAACAGGTGTTAGATGAACTTGATCAGGTTTTAGTTGGATTTGTACAGGTTTTAGATGGATTTGATCAGGTTTTAGATGGATTTGAACAGGTTTTAGATGGATTTGATCAGGTTTTAGATGGATTTGAACAGGTTTTAG
>CM072170.1:455030-473589 GCA_036850595.1 Rhyacichthys aspro
AACAACACGACGCCCGAGACCAGCGCTCACTCTTCAGACGGGATCAGACTTCTGGGACTAGAACGGGTTTAACAGGTTGTTAGAGGTTGAGTTACTGTAAAACACAATAAAGTCTGTAAAATAAACTGTTAAATCAAACGAAAACATCAGGAGGACATCTTGGACGCGTAAAAGTGAAAAAGTGATGGATTGTTTCAAGAGAAAACACAACTCTTCTGGCTCCATCCACTGATCCAGAGTCAGCTTTACTTCCCTCAAGAACAAACTGGAACAAACTGGAGCGCTACATAAACCAAAGTAATGTAGCGTCATTTCAGGTTTTTCTTCAAGAACATCAACCCTTTGTTCACGAGAACTTTACAGAATCCACTGCAGACGTTTATTTGACACAAAGCCACGAGTTATTTCTGTAAATGTTTATTTTTGACAGAAATGATTCACTCAGATCTGGATCAAACCTGAAGCAGACGCAGCGCTGCGTCGAGTTCTCCACGGTTCTTCAGATCAGAGCCTCCTGCCAGAGGTCAGAGGTCAAACAAACCTGAGATAGAGACGCCCATTTAGACCTGGTTTAGACCTGGTTTAGACCTGGTTTAGACCTGGTTTAGTCCTGGTTTAGACCTGGTTTAGACCTGGTTTAGACCTGGTTTAGACCTGGTTTAGTCCTGGTTTAGTCCTGGTTTAGACCTGGTTTAGTCCTGGTTTAGTCCTGGTTTAGTCCTGGTTTAGTCCTGGTTTAGTCCTGGTTTAGTCCTGGTTTAGTCCTGGTTTAGTCCTGGTTTAGTCCTGGTTTAGTCCTGGTTTAGACCTGGTTTAGACCTGGTTTAGTCCTGGTTTAGACCTGGTTTAGACCTGGTTTAGACCTGGTTTAGTCCTGGTTTAGACCTGGTTTAGTCCTGGTTTAGACCTGGTTTAGTCCTGGTTTAGTCCTGGTTTAGTCCTGGTTTAGACCTGGTTTAGTCCTGGTTTAGTCCTGGTTTAGTCCTGGTTTAGACCTGGTTTAGTCCTGGTTTAGACCTGGTTTAGTCCTGGTTTAGACCTGGTTTAGTCCTGGTTTAGTCCTGGTTTAGTCCTGGTTTAGTCCTGGTTTAGACCTGGTTTAGACCTGGTTTAGTCCTGGTTTAGTCCTGGTTTAGACCTGGTTTAGTCCTGGTTTAGACCTGGTTTAGACCTGGTTTAGACCTGGTTTAGACCTGGTTTAGTCCTGGTTTAGTCCTGGTTTAGTCCTGGTTTAGTCCTGGTTTAGTCCTGGTTTAGTCCTGGTTTAGACCTGGTTTAGTCCTGGTTTAGTCCTGGTTTAGACCTGGTTTAGACCTGGTTTAGACCTGGTTTAGTCCTGGTTTAGACCTGGTTTAGACCTGGTTTAGACCTGGTTTAGTCCTGGTTTAGTCCTGGTTTAGTCCTGGTTTAGACCTGGTCTAGACCTGGTTTAGATCTGGTTTAGACCTGGTCTAGACCTGGTTTAGTCCTGGTTTAGACCTGGTCTAGACCTGGTTTAGACTGAAACTGTGACACTTTCTGCTGCTTTAAGGGAGTTTTATTAAAGTCAGGTTTAAATGTGAGAATGATGCTGCGTTCATGGAACATGGAACAGAATCCCAACAAATGAAGCAGACGTCTCAGGTTTATCTCACTTTATGGAAAACCCCTCGAGCCACATTTGTTCCAAAACAGGATCAGACCACACATTTATACGAGAGTGAGATGTCTGCTCCAAAAGTGAAAGAAAAATGCCCCGAGTTCAGCCCAAAGTCAACGTCTCAGGGCTTTTTAATGTTGGATAAAGACCTGAAACTGAGCTGCGGAGGAAACTGAACAGCTCAGCATCATCGCCTCAGACGAGAACCGGCCTCAGCTCCAGTTTACGACTGAGGTTATGACACGGCTTTTCCAAAAGTGTGAACCAGAGAAATGTTCCCTGTTTCTCGAAATGTGTCGAATCCCAGCTGCTCTTTGTAAAAACCCTGAAATAAAGCAGGTCTGCTTTGGTTAAACGTTAGATCAGTGACTCCACAAACGCCTCAAAAACTCAACTGAAGAAAGAAAAGGACAAACAAAAGCCAGAGCTGAGCCCAGTGGGACAAACGTGGAGCGGTGTTGTCATGAAGTAAGTCTCCTGGACAATATCGTGTTCATCAGAGACGTGACACTCACTGAAACAGAACATTTAAGAATGTTTTAATCTGAGTCTTTGTCCTGACGTCCAGCTCAAGTGAGACACAAATGAGACTAAAGCTTTTCTTTTATTCACACAGGATTCCTTTTGGTACATTTGTTGGTTTGGACCTTCAGCTCATTTCTGACTAAGACCTGCTTAAATCCATTTAAACCTGTTCAAATCCATCTAAAACCTGCTCAGATCCAACTAAAACTTGCTCAAATCCAACTAAGACCTGCTCAAATCCAACTAAGACCTGCTTAAATCCATTTACCTTCAACCACAAAACCTGCTCACCCAACCCATAAGACCTCTCAACATCTAAAACCTGCTCAAATCCAACTAAAACCTGTTCAGATCCATTAGAGAAGCTTCAGCTCATTTCTGACTCTGATCTGACCCAGACTTGACTGTTCCTCTCAGACTCGTGTCAGGTGTGACCAGTCTGACCTGTGTGACCCTCGGCAGGATCTGAACCAGCACACTTTTGAGTTACAACACCGGTATCTGCCTGAAACATGTGATTTAAACTAATCAGAGTCACTACAAAGCACTTTTGTTTCCTGAGGGCGATGCGTCTGTCTCTAAAGACCCTGATGTATCTGCTTTAAAATTAAAAATAAGGCAGTAAAGATCCGCCCTGTTAGTGATGAACCGCCGCTGCATGTGCTGCTCGTTACAGCATCTCCGCTCCACTCCGCTCCTGGGGGCTTGTTGTTCATCTCTGTCATTTTCTGGAGGAGGGAGCGGACGCTGACATTTAGAACAAAACCCCGCTCTTTTAATGGAAACAGGGTTCGAACAATGGAAACAGTGAGGCTCTTCTCTGGAAACGCCTCAGAGGAAACAGGAACTGGGCTCTAATTGGATTAAAATTATAAGGATTTTTTAAAAAGACCCAAACACACAGCTTTGTTTGACTTTCACTCCTTATTCCTACAATTATCACCTGTTAATGTCAGCGTTTATCCATTAAAATCAGTTTTAGTTCCTCCTGAGCTAATCTAATCTGATTATTTACCTTAATAAGCACCAGATGACAGTGCTTTTAGCCCCATTAAACATGTTCAGGTCAAAAACAATATGTACAGTCCCTTTTAACGTCTATTTTCCATTTTATAGAACACAGTCTGATCCAGCTCAGTCAAGAGTCCAAACTAAACAGAATGAACCTGATATTGTTTCTTCTTGTTGTGAAAATGTTTAGAAAAAAGAGTTTATTCTAAAATCAATCATTTGTAAAACAGTCTTTCTGATCCATCTAGTGTTTATTCTAAGGGACTGTAATAGATGAGAACCTCTATTCAGGAACAGAGGAGAGAACACTAAACTCTAAACTTCAGTTTGGTCAAATGGATTAGTATTTTCTGGTTTTATTTTTTAATAAAAGAGAAGCAGGAGAGGTCTCTAGGCTGATTTTGGAGGAGAGTCTGAGACAGGGACAGAAAAAGCTGTTTAAATTTTCCCAACAGTGATTGTTTTGAGAAAGCAACAGTTAATGATGATTTTAAATAATAAGAAAAGGTGATAATATGTGTAAAAGAAAAAAATAAAAGGAGGCTTTACAATACACCTCTGTTTTTGCAGAGTGTTGCTGTTTGGTTTAGTCCAGGGCAAACCTTTGGGCTCAGGGGCCACACTGGGTTTTAAACTCTGACAGACGGGCCGGACCACTAAACTATTATTATTAAATAACTAGTATTACTAGTATTAATAACATTAGAAAACCTGTACCATTTCTTGAACAGACTCGTTAGTAGAATGTTTGGTGGAAAAGTGGAGGCTGATATTATGTTCTTTGAAAACAGCAGCAGTTTCTTGGCAAATAAGACACAGCTACTGACTGGACTTCAGTCAATAATCTCTGTCCACGTTAAAAACTGGTGTGAATGGAAGTTTTCTGTTTGTAGAGACGATGGTAGCTTTAGCAAAAGCACAAGGCATTTAAGGAAAATGGCCAAATATATGCTGTCTTATATTAAATTATAAATACTTTGTAAATGCTCAACGGGCCACATGTGGCCCCCGGGCCTTAGTTTGCCCACCACTGGTTTAGATGTTGTTCTTTAACTCTTGGACAAACATAAATAATTACGTTGATAAAAAGACTGTTCTCCAAACATAAACTCAAACTGTATTCACAGAAGATGCCAACATTTCTGGATTTATCACCTCATAATCTCTACATTTCTGCAGCAGGATTAGCATTAGCCGCCGTTTTTCTGATTGGTGTTTGTTCAATTACGGCTCACGGCAAAATAATAACGTTCAGGAAAATAAAACGTCTGTATTCTTTAAAACAGAAGCGATCAGCCTCAGTTCTGTCAGAGGTGAGGCTCATAAACTCGGTCCAAACGAGCTCCTGGCGGGATTTCATTCGTTTTAGTGAATCTCCAAAGGCTCACAATCACTTCTGGGTCAAAGGTCGATCGATGTAAACGACTGGTTTTATGATTTAATGGAGTCAAAAAATAAAGTGTTTGATAAAAACTGTAAAAAGTGACAGTGACGTAACATGAATAATGATGGGTCTGTCTGCTGAAATCCAACTAAAACCAGTTCAAATCCAACTAAAACCAGGTCAAATCCAACTAAAACCAGGTCAAATCCCCCTAAAACCAGTTGAAATCAATTTAAGACCTGTTCAAATCCACTTAAAACCAGATCATGTCCAACTAAAACCTCTTCAGATCCAACTAAAACCATCTCAAATCCATCTAAATCCTGTTCAAAACCACCTAAAACCAGTTGAAATCTGTCTAAAACCTGCTCAAATCCATCTAAAACCAGTTCAAATCCATCTAAAACCAGTTCAAATCCAACTAAAACCAGGTCAAATCCAACTAAAACCAGTTCAAATCCAACTAAAACCAGGTCAAAACCACCTAAAACCTGCTCAAATCGATCTAAAACCTGCTCAAATCCATCTAAATCCTGTTCATATCCACCTAAATCCTGTTCAAATCCATCTAAAACCAGTTCAAAACCACTTAAAACCTGCTCAAATCCATTAGAGCAGTTTTTTCTCCGTTTGTTTCTGGTTAAACTCTTGTAGCTACTGTTGAACTGGACCGAAGCCTGGTCTGATGTAGTTTTGGACCGAGCCACGAACTCTCGCTCAAAATAAAACTGGACTTTATTCGATGAAAACAGCAGCTCAGACTCGGCTGTAGATCAGGGTTTTTACGTTTCTGGAGTTTAAGGAACGTGAGGCTGAGCAGTAAAAGTCCCAGTTCGTCTGACTCGGAGTTTCCACGGAGCGAACGGATGAAGTCAGCTCTTGGACCAGACCCTGAGCTTTTAAAAATCCATAAAAATGCAGTTTACAGCTGGAGATAATGGGGATTAATGAGGATCATAAAGAGAACGGACTGAGAACAGCAGGGTTCAGCAGGATCTGGACTAAACTGGACTCGGGTCTGGTCCAGGTCTGGTCCAGTCTTTGGGTTTATCTGAGTCGGACCCAGGACCGGACCGGACTCTCCCAGAGGATTACCCATCAGCCCCCTCTGCATGAAGAGCACTGCTGTCCCCTACAGGACACTCAGGGAACTGCAGCAGGACTCGCACAGTCCTGTTCAATAACCTTTGACCTGGTCCTGGTCCTGGTCTGATTCAAATCCATCTAAAACCTGTTCAACCCAAACTAAAACCTACCGAAATCCAGCTAAAATCTGCTCAAATCCAGCTAAAACCTGGTCAAATCCAGCTAAACCCTGTGTCGCTGTGGGCGGGGTTAAAAACATGATTTAAGATGAAAACTCTTCATGAACAGCTGCAGAGTTCATGTATGAGTTCATATGAAGCGAGGTTTAAATCATACGGAAAATATAAAACTAAATATGTCAGAGTCATTAAATTCACTGCAGTAAAACCAGGACATGACAGTAATTCTCTCTCAACATGAAGAGAAAAAGCAGTGTTTATCTGAGGCTTTTACAGCAAAGACACAATAAATAATCACAGCAGCACTAATCAACAAGAAAAAAATAAAACCAGACCAGTTTTTCCTCCAAAATACTAATCCATTTGACCAAACTGAAGTGTAGAGTTTAGCGTTAGCTTAGCTGTGACTTCAGCGTCAGGACGACAATTATCTCCTCCTCGTTAAACATTACGTGATTGAATTGACAGTATTTATCTGTGTTTTACGTTGCCTCCCTTTTCTCTGTTGATGCTTTTCTTTTTTCAGCTGTTTCTCTGTTAAAAGACATATTCAGCTGAAAATACACTTTATCTGCAGCTATTAAACTTCCTGGAACGTCATGTGACAAGTGTCGACCAATGGGAGCGCTCCTTTTTGGAGCATGTGATTGTCCAAGGTTTTCTGTTCCTGAATAGAGGTTCTCATCTATTACAATCCCTTACAATAAACAGGAGATGGATCAGAAAGACTGTTTTTACAATAAACTATTTGTGTTTAAACCCAAACTAGAAGAAAAGACATCAGGAACATTTTGTTTGAGCTGAACCTGAGGCAAAGACTGTTCTCAAACATTATTTCAGACAATTACCTTTAAAGTGTGAAAGTGTGGCCTTTAATAAAAGCAGGACTCTTCAGAGACGTGCTCAGTTCAGAGTCTCCGGGCGTTAAACCTGTTAATGTCGTGTTTATTAAAGAACCTGGTGAAGCGGTCTTTAACACCGAGAGTCTGACTTTAGGACGAACTCTGATGAAGTGTGACGTCTGGATCTGATTCAGCTGCTGCCGTTTTAGTTCAGCATCGATCTGCCTCGAGATCCGACTGAAAATCTGATGAAATATGGATCAAATATGTCTCGAATGTGTGGAATTTCACTCAAAGAGCATCTGAGCTGCAGCTGAATCAGACCAGAACCAGAACCAGAACCAGAACCAAGTCAAGTCCAGATCCTGGAAATCAGAAAGAGAGAAAATGACATTAACTTTCATTTTCAAGATTTAAACCAAAGTAGATCTAAACAGTGTCTAAAACCAGGTCTGAACCAGGTCTAAACCAGGACTAAACCAGGTCTGAACCAGGACTAAACCAGGTCTGGACCAGGTCTGAACCAGGTCTAAACCAGGTCTGAACCAGTATCTATGAAATGAGGCCTCAGTCCTTCATCATCTGGAGGAAGGTCTTGGTTTGAAGCCTCGAGACTGAGGCTGGTCAAGGACGGGTCAGGGACAGGTCCAGGATGGATTAGGGACGGGTCGGGGACAGGTCGGGGTCCGGGACAGGTCCAGGACGGATTAGGGACGGGTCGGGGACAGGTCTTGAACAGGTCGGGGACAGGTCTTGAACAGGTCGGGGACAGGTCCGTCCCTCTGCTCTGAGCGTCTGGTCTTCATTAGGACACTGGGGGTCTTCAGTGTGAACCGTGCTGCGTTCAGGTTCCGCTCTCTGTCGTAAACACAGACGTTCACAGCTGGTGCATCAGGACAGACCTGAAGGAGACGCTTCAGTCTTTATTTCTGTTGCCCTTTGACCTTCATGTGTTTGTTGTGATTGTTGCAGGTGTTTGTCTCAGGCTCAGCTTCAGAGAACGTCTCAGAAACACTTTAAGAACAATTTACACAAAATAAAGCTCAGTCTGTCTCTGACTCGCTTCATTCAGACGTGTTCAGTTAAAGATCATTCCTAAATGTGACATCACTGCTTACATCACAGAGGTCACCGAGGGTCAGACAGGACCCAGAACTTTGAGGCTTAAAACTGATAAAGTTAGCTCTTACTCCTCGTTTTAATCAGAGATATAAGACGAGACTAAAGCTTGAAGTATTTATCTAGTTTTAATGTGTATTCTGATATTTATCTGTGGTTTATTCCTCCTCTCTCCTCTCTCCTCTCTCCTCACTCCTCTCTCCTCTCTCCTCTCTCCTCTCTCCTCTCTCCTCTCTCCTCTCTCCTCTCTCCTCTCTCCTCTCTGAAACTGTACCTTCATAAACGTGTTCAGAAGAACATCAGACTCAGGTCATTGTTGTAACTGTGACGATGCAACAGTCCGAGCTGCTCTTCATCTTTTTGATAAACTTTGGCAAAAGCTGCAACAGTTGATTAAATATTGTAGAAACGTGAGGCGCTCCGTCGACACGTGTTTACAGTTTACACATTAACATCTCGTAATCAGACGAACAGGAGCCAGATCCACTCTAGATCCAGTTCTAACGTGTGTCCAGGTTTGGACCAGTTTTACAGCTGCTTCCTGGTTTTACTTTTGACTTTTTGTTCCAAACGAAATCCCAGCTGGAAATGGAATGTTTTAAAC
This sequence comes from Rhyacichthys aspro, assembly GCA_036850595.1. Classification (NCBI taxonomy): domain Eukaryota; kingdom Metazoa; phylum Chordata; class Actinopteri; order Gobiiformes; family Rhyacichthyidae; genus Rhyacichthys; species Rhyacichthys aspro. The sequence goes on from CM072170.1 coordinate 463,420, forward strand.
CAGAGTTCAGTCCTGGTTTAGACCTGGTTCAGTCCTGGTTTAGACCTGGTTTAGTCCTGGTTTAGTCCTGGTTCAGACCTGGTTTAGACCTGGTTTAGTCCTGGTTTAGTCCTGGTCCAGTCCTGGTTTAGACCTGGTTTAGTCCTGGTTTAGTCCTGGTTCAGACCTGGTTTAGACCTGGTTTAGACCTGGTTTAGTCCTGGTTTAGTCCTGGTTTAGTCCTGGTTTAGTCCTGGTTCAGACCTGGTTTAGACCTGGTTTAAACCTGGTTTAGACCTGGTTTAGTCCTGGTCTAGTCCTGGTTTAGACCTGGTTCAGTCCTGGTTTAGACCTGGTTTAGTCCTGGTTCAGACCTGGTTTAGACCTGGTTTAGTCCTGGTTTAGTCCTGGTTTAGTCCTGGTTTAGTCCTGGTCCAGTCCTGGTTTAGTCCTGGTTTAGCCCCAGTTTAGTCCTGGTTTAGTCCTGGTCCAGTCCTGGTTTAGTCCTGGTTTAGTCCTGGTTTAGTCCTGGTCCAGTCCTGGTTTAGTCCTGGTTTAGCCCCAGTTTAGTCCTGGTTTAGTCCTGGTCCAGTCCTGGTTTAGTCCTGGTTTAGTCCTGGTCCAGTCCTGGTCTAGTCCTGGTCCAGTCCTGGTTTAGTCCTGGTTTAGTCCTGGTCCAGTCCTGGTCTAGTCCTGGTCCAGTCCTGGTCCAGTCCTGGTCCAGTCCTGGTTTAGTCCTGGTCCAGTCCTGGTTTAGTCCTGGTCCAGTCCTGGTCCAGTCCTGGTCCAGTCCCGGTTTAGTCCTGGTTTAGTCCCGGTTTAGTCCCGGTCCAGTCCTGGTCCAGTCCTGGTCCAGTCCCGGTTTAGTCCTGGTCCAGTCCCGGTCCAGTCCTGCTGGTTTTGGTGGTGGTTCTGTCTTGTATTTGTTGAAGTGTGCAGCTGTGTCTCATTCCAGCCTCAGACTCAGAGCAGAGCTGTTAAAGAGCTCACTTTCACCTCGTGTCATGGAAACTCTGTGTTTTAGAGAAACTCCAGCCAAAAAGTGGATCGGTTTCTTATGCAACACTGCCCCCTGGTGGATGAGGAGCACACTGCCCCCTGGTGGATGAGGAGCACACTGCCCCCTGGTGGATGAGGAGCACACTGCCCCCTGGTGGATGAGGAGCACACTGCCCCCTGGTGGATGAGGAGCACACTGCCCCTGGTGGATGAGGAGCACACTGCCCCTGGTGGATGAGGAGCACACTGCCCCCTGGTGGATGAGGAGCACACTGCCCCCTGGTGGATGAGGAGCACACTGCAGGGCTGTTGAGAAAACCTGTAGAATTTTGAAAATATAAAGAGGTAATTGGTATCTTCCTATTGATTCTAGTGAAGTAAAATAAAATAAAAGCAAAACAAAGGGAAGGCGAGGGCTGTTGTTGTTGAGGTCAAAGGTCAGGGCACATCACGCAGGTTACGTTGCTACACAGACCTCCTACACAGGCCTACGTACTGTAACCTTATCAAAGAACCTAAAGAACCTAGACCAAAGGCAAAAGCAGGATTTATATTGTCAGACCAGACCCGTTCTGTCTTTCTCTTACTTTCATTGTTTCTTTCTGTTATTTTTCAATAATCTGTTGATGTGATTGTGAAGCCCTTTGACCCTGAATCAGAGGAAGATAAATCCAACCTTCACCAAAAAGACAACAGTCACACATTTTCCTCTAGAATATCTGTATTTAATAACCTTTTAAAAACTCTTTACAAGGTGCAGGCAGACTTCAAACAAACGGAGACACTTTTATCGAAGGAATCTACAAAATGTGCTCCATCTTTAACAAAAATCACAAATAATTCAACTACAACACGATGAAGCTGTTTTACATCTGAAAATATACATACGAACAGTTCTGATACAAAAATATTTAATCTAAAACCAACCCAGTCAGATTTAAAAAGATGTTTAAAAATGCGTCCTTTCTCAATATTTCACCAAAACACTTCCTGGTCTCCGTCTGAACTTCATATTCCTCTTTTTTATCGCCTTCATGTTGTGCTTTAAAAGCTACTTTCCAAAATGAAGTCTTATCTTCGTTTCTTTACAATCGTTCAGGTCTTTCCAGAAGCATTCGTCTAAATCCTGGGATCTTTTAAACCTGTCGATCCTAAAGATCCCTTCGCTGCTCACGTTACATGAATAACCCAATAACACCAGAAATATGAAATAATCGGCACAAAATTCTAATAATTTGAAATTGAGCTAAAAACAAAATACAAAAAAAATCTTTTGGATAAACATTTGATCCGTTTGGAACATGTTTGTGTCAAATGTGATTTTTTGGGGTGTTTCTTTCACAACAACAAATACTATGTCATTTCTTCTTTTGGTGAGTTCTTTTTTAATCCCAGAGTATAATAATATAATAATTAATAATTATATAAAGATTGTGTCCTTGGAATTGCTTTTTTAACTGGTAAATATGAAATATGGATGATCAAAGTTGTTTTATTTTATTTGGGAACAAAAGAGAGATATTTATTGAAGTGAAATATTGAAATTGTGAATTATGGAATACATTTAAAAACAAATTTAACAGTTTTGACATTTTTATCTCTCATTTGTTTTAATTAACTACTAAAATATGGGCCAACACTTAGAATAACTCACACTGTTAAGCATTAGTTGAGTGTCTGTAACAACTTCATTAATCCTTTATTCATCATTTACAAAGCATTAATCCAATAAATAATCACTATTAATGCTTAACTACTGTTATTAAGTGAGTTATTATAAAGTGTTTCTAAATATGGTAATTTAAGCTTAGATTGGATCACAGTGTCTAATCACAATGTCTAATCTAATTTGATTCACACATTTTCAACAAGATTTTTCTACAACATAATGTTTAAAATAAAAGTTATTATAGCTACTGCACTAAAGTAAATGTTCATATTAAAGTTTCACTAACAACATTTATTTTTTTATAACAAGTTTATCAGGAAAGATTGATTATGTGGGTTGTGCAGAAAAAAGAAGGCTCAGTGTCACAAACATGACGCTCCAGAACAAGCATCAAGAGTCAGGAAACGTGTTTCTGGAGACAAACTCTCTGACATAAACTGCTTTGTTCTGTTGTTTTTAGTATTGGCCAAAAAAAATGAATTAAAAAAAAAAACGTTTGACTGAGGTTTTTTGGACTCAAAGAGCAAAGAGAGCGAAGAGCAGCAGCAGCAGCACTGGACTGGACCGAGTCAGCGCCGCGGCGTCGTGGAAGATGTTAGAGTCGTGGTCATGGTCGTAATAATGGTCGTAATAATGGTCGTGATGATGGTCGTGATGATGGTCGTAATAATGGTCGTAATAATAGTCATAATAATGGCCGTAATAATAGTCATAATAATGGCTGTAATAATGGTGGTAATAATGGTGGTAATAATGATAATAGTGATGGTAATAATGGCCGTGGTTGGAGTTGTTGTGGTTATAGTTGTAATAGTTGTAATAGTAGTCGGTGTTGTGCTCATAGTCGTCCTGGTCCTGGTCCTGGTCCTGGTCCTGGTCCTGGTCTTGATCCTGGTGGTCCTGGTCCTGGTCTTGATCCTGGTGGTCCTGGTGGTCCGAGGCGCTGGAGCACTCGGAGCAGTTGCCTCCACAGAAGACGCAGCTGGACTGGTGCTGTCTCCAGTCCGAGTGGTACGTCCTCACCGTCCTCCGACCTGCACCATCCAACAATCCACAGGTTTCACAATCGATAAGACACATTTCTCTAAACCTCTAACACGACTCAGACGGTCAACACGCTTCTGTCAAAACACGAAACACATTCTCAATAAAACACACCTGACTCTTAGGTTCCTCTGAGTCAAAAAGACACCAACACAACTGTACAATATAAACACAACTTCTACCACTCTGCACTCAACTCAGATTTATACTTGACACAGAAACATGTTTAGATTAAAGTTGAGTAAAAAGTGCTGCTGTAAAACTAACACAATGAACAGTGAATATGAATCAAATCCAAAAAGACATGACTCTGAGGATTTACTGAAGAGAATACTGTAAACTCTCAGGTTTGAAGAAGTGTTATGACTTTATTTAACTGTATTTATTCAGTTTGTTTTGTTGAGCCGGACTCTTACGTGGTTCGTAGTAGTCGTACAGCTCCACCGTCGCCTTCTGGACTTTACCCACTTTATACTCTTCCAACTGAAGGACCCCCAAACAAACGGGTTCACGGGTCACCTGAAAAACAGCATGAAACCTGTGTAAATCCATCTAAAACCTGTTCAAATCCATCTAAAACCTGTGTAAATCCATCTAAAACCTGTTTAAATCCATCTAAAACCTGTGTAAATCCAACTAAAACCTGTTTAAATCCATCTAAAACCTGTTTAAATCCAACTAAAACCTGTTCAAATCCATCTAAAACCTGTTTAAATCCAACTAAAACCTGTTCAAATCCAACTAAAACCTGTTCAAATCCATCTAAAACCTGTTTAAATCCATCTAAAACCTGTCTAAATCCATCTAAAACCTGTTCAAATCCATCTAAAACCTGTGTAAATCCATCTAAAACCTGTTCAAATCCATCTAAAACCTGTGTAAATCCATCTAAAACCTGTTCAAATCCATCTAAAACCTGTGTAAATCCATCTAAAACCTGTCTAAATCCATCTAAAACCTGTTCAAATCCATCTAAAACCTGTTCAAATCCATCTAAAACCTGTGTAAATCCAATGAAATCAGTTCAAATCCATCTAAAGCCTGCTGCTGCTCACGAGGGTCAGAGGTGAAGGGTCAGAGGTGAAAGGTCAGGAGGTTCTTACCGAGTCCAGATACAGGATGAGTTTCCCGTTTTCTTTGTCGAGCTCAGATTTTTTGACCTGAGCCTCGACCGGAGCCGAGACCGACAGGAGACTGAATCCAGACAAGAGCTGCACCTCGAGAAGAGCCATCCCCGTAGAGTCCAGACCAGACCAGTCCAGCAACCTGCACCAAGACCGGGTTAGACCGGGTTTAGACTGGGTTAGACCGGGTTTAGACCGGGTTAGACCGGGTTTAGACCGGGTTAGACCGGGTTAGACCGGGTTAGACCGGGGTTAGACCGGGGTTAGACCGGGTTTAGACCGGGTTAGACCAGGTTTAGACCGGGTTTAGACCGGGTTAGACCAGGGTTAGACCTGGGTTAGACCGGGTTTAGACCAGGGTTAGACCTGGTTAGACTGGTTTAGACCGGGTTAGACCGGGTTTAGACCGGGTTAGACCGGGTTTAGACCGGGTTTAGACCGGGTTAGACCTGGGTTAGACCTGGTTAGACCGGTTTAGACTGGGTTAGACCTGGGTTAGACCGGTTTAGACCAGGGTTATACCGGGTTTAGACCGGGTTAGACCAGGTTATACCGGGTTTAGACCGGGTTAGACCAGGTTATACCGGGTTTAGACAGGGTTAGACCGGGTTAGACCGGTTTAGACCGGGTTAGACCTGGGTTAGACCGGTTTAGACCAGGGTTAGACCTGGGTTAGACCTGGTTTAGACCAGGGGTTAGACCGGGTTTAGACCGGGTTAGACCAGGTTAGACCGGGTTAGACCGGGTTAGACCAGGGTTAGACCGGGTTAGACCAAGTTAGACCAGGTTATACCGGGTTTAGACCGGGTTAGACCAGGTTAGACCAGGGTTAGACCGGGTTAGACCGGTTTAGACCGGTTTAGACTGGGTTAGACCTGGGTTAGACGGGGGTTAACCTGTTCAGATCCCTGTTAAACCTGTTCAGATCCCTGCAGACCCAGTGCTGACCTGTAGCAGATGGTCAGGTTCAGTTTGTTCCAGTTCGGGTCGAACACCGTCAGGTCGACCTCAAACGCCTCGTGTTTCTCGATGAAACGTTTCCGTCGCTGCCGCACCCGTTTGGAACGTTATAGACGACATTCACCTGAAAATACCAACACGTTATTACGTATTCATCCAACTAAAACCTGTTCAAATCCAACTAAAACCTGTTCAAATCCAACTAAAACCTGTTCAAATCCAACTAAAACCTGTTCAAATCCATCTAAAACCTGTTCAGTGAGACTTGTTGGAGAGTTTTACCTGAAACAGCAGAAGTCCTCGTCCTGTTGCCGTCACAGAGGCGCGTCCTCCGTCACATGTTCCCATCTGAAACACAACCAGACAAAACATTACAGCAGGACTGAACCTGGACTAAACCCGGACTGAACCCGGATTTAATCCGAAGTAAACCTAGACTAAACCAGGACTAAATCAAGACTAAAGCAGGACCAAACCCGGATGAAACCATGACTGAATCCAGACTCGAGCGGGACTAAACCTGGACTTGAGCATCCAACTAAATCCAACTTAAACCTTTACAAACCCAACTGAACCCAGACTGTACCCGGACCGAACCCAGACTGTACCCAGACTGTACCCGGACTGTACCCAGACCGGACCCAGACCCAACCCAGACTGTACCCGGACTGTACCCAGACCGAACCTGGATCGAACCCAGACTGTACCCAGACTGTACCCAGACCAAACCCAGACTGTACCCGGACTGTACCCCAGACCAAACCCAGACTGTACCCGGACCGAACCCAGACTGTACCCGGACTGTACCCAGACTGTACCCAGACCAAACCCAGACTGTACCCGGACTGTACCCCAGACCAAACCCAGACTGTACCCGGACCAAACCCAGACTGTACCCGGACCGAACCCAGACTGTACCCGGACCGAACCCGGACTGTACCCGGACTGTACCCGGACTGTACCCGGACTGTACCCAGACTGTACCCAGACCGGACCCAGACTGTACCCAGACTGTACCCAGACTGTACCCAGACTGTACCCAGACTGTACCCAGACCGACCCAGACCCCAGACCGACCCAGACCGGACCCAGACTGTACCCAGACCGGACCCAGACCGTACCCAGACTGTACCCAGACCGTATCCAGACTGTACCCAGACCGGACCCAGACTGTACCCAGACCGTACCCAGACTGTACCCAGACCGGACCCAGACTGTACCCAGACCGTACCCAGACTGTACCCAGACCGGACCCAGACTGTACCCAGACTGTACCCAGACCGGACCCAGACTGTACCCAGACTGTACCCAGACCGGACCCAGACTGAACCCAGACCGGACCCAGACTGTACCCAGACCGGACCCAGACTGTACCCAGACCGTACCCAGACTGTACCCAGACTGTACCCAGACTGTACCCAGACTGTACCCAGACCGTACCCAGACTGACCCAGACTGTACCCAGACTGTACCCAGACTGTACCCGACCCGGACCCAGACTGTACCCAGACTGTACCCAGACCGGACCCAGACTGTACCCAGACTGTACCCAGACCGGACCCAGACTGTACCCGGTGAGTGCTGTGCAGCAGGTGGCGGTTCTCCTGGTCGATGCTGAAGGTGGAGCTGGTGTAGTTGGAGTCTTTGATGGTGACGTTCAGCTCAGGCTCCAGCTCAGACCCAGAGAGGCATAAACCGAGGAGGCTCTGCAGAGCCACCACCGTGTCCTGGAGGAGCAAGACCACACAAAACCAGGTCAAATCCAGCTGGAACCAGGTCAAGTCTAAGTTAAACATGTTTACATCCAACTAAGACTAGTTTAAATCCATCTAAAATGTGCATAAATCCTATTAAAATCTGTTAAAATCCATCTAAAACCTGTTCAAATCCAACTAAAACCTGGTTAATTCCAACTTAAACCTTTATAAATCCATTGAAAACCTTTTTAAACCCAACAAAATCTGCTCAAATCCAACTAAAACCTGCTCAAATTCATTTAAAAGCTGTTCAAATCCACCTAAAACCTGTTCAAATCCATCTAGAGCTGTTCAAATCCAAGTTAAACCTTTTTAAATCCATCTAAAACCTGCTCAAATCCTTCTAAATCCTTCTGTTCCGATCCCCTGAGCCTCACCTGAGTGCTGCCGAAGCCTCCGTGTCCGTTCTGTTGACGGCTGAGCCACTTCACCAGAGCCACTCCGTCTGCGGTGCGTCCGAGTTGGTGCATCGTCAGCAGAACGTAGGCCACCATCTCGATGTCGGTCGACCGCGGTTGCCACGACGACGTCAAACCCGCATCGCCGCTCGACCAAATGGGCACACCGTCTGTTTGGGTTTTACAAGAGGAGAATTCACTATTTACTCGTATTTACAGACACAATGGACTAGAGATCTACTGTATTTATAGTTGAAACAAGTTTTAGATGGATTTAAACAGGTTTAAAATGGGTATGAACAGGTTTAAGATGGATTTGAACAGCTTTTACTTGGACTTGAACAGATTTTAGTTGGATATGAGCAGGTTTAAGATGGATTTGAGCAGGTTTTAGTTGGTTTTTACCTGTGAGCGTGGCGCGGCTGAGCAGCTCGTTCAGGGCAGTGTTGGCGTTGGGACTCTTGGCCAGACTCAGGGCGTAGCAGACCAGACTCAGGCTGTAGTTACTGGACACGCCTTGGGCCACATGGGTCTCCAGGAAGATTAGGGCCGACGTCACCTCATTCTGCAGCTCAGCCTGACAGACAAGGATCAGGGCAGCGCTGTTAGCTCCAACACTGACAGACAAGGATCAGGGCAGCGCATTTAGCTCCAACACTGACAGACAAGGATCGGGGCAGCGCTGTTAGCTCCAACACTGACAGACAAGGATCAGGGCAACGCTGTTAGCTCCAACACTGACAGACAAGGATCAGGGCAGCGCTGTTAGCTCCAACACTGACAGACAAGGATCAGGAGCGGGAGCAGACAGCAGGTTAGTTCCAACACTGACAGACAAGGATCAGGGCAGCGCTGTGGCTCCAACACTGACAGACAAGGATCAGGGCACACGGTTAGTTTGTCTCCAGCACTTTGGACAGACAAGGATCAGGCCCCCCAGATTCCAACACTGACAGACAAGGATCAGGGCACACGGTTAGTTCCAACACTGACAGACAAGGATCAGGGCAGCGCTGTTAGCTCCAACACTGACAGACAAGGATCAGGGCAGCACTGTTAGCTCCAACACTGACAGACAAGGATCAGGGCAGCGCTGTTAGTTTTAACTCTTTTTAACCCTTGGAGGTCCCTCCCTATGATCAATTTTTATTTTTTGTGCAAAGTCGGTTGTAAATATTTGTTCCTGGTTCTCAACATTAAGGATTTCAACACCGGGAAGGAAATTAAGCATAAAACAATGCATTGTAAATTAAAGTCAATGACACAAAAAAACCCCCAAAGGAAACAGGTGTTAGATGTAGTTTAATGAAAAATTTATATTTACCAAAAATACACAACCTAAAGAAATTTTATGCCAAAGTTATGCAAAAATGAAATTCAAAAAGACACAAAAATATGTCCAGGACCAGGAGAGTTAAACTAGACGTTGTTTCCTTCTTTGCTTTTAAACTTTTCCGATCTTTCGTCCTGGTGCAGGTTGGACTCAGGTTGGACTCACCTGGACTTCGGGGGTTCCAGCAGTGGGCGATGAGGACGTAGGCGGTGAGGGTGACGGCGCTGTCCCGGGACCCCACCAGCTCCGTGTGGATGATCCGGCCCGGCTCTAGGAAGAGGCCTGGACCGGGTCACCTAGCTGCTGCCCGCAGACCAGCTCCACCCCCCCCCCCCCCCCCCCCCCCCCCCCCCCCCCCCCCCCCCCCCCCCCCCCCCCCCCCCCCCCCCCCCCCCCCCCCCCCCCCAAAAAAAAAAAAAAGGGTTAGACCAGGGTTAGACTGGGTTAGACTTGGGAGACTAGACCAGGACGGGTTAGACCGGTTAGAGGAGACGCTAGACCGCGACTGAAGGTTAGAGCTAGACCGCTAGACCAGACCCACCTAGACCTGGTAGACCTGGAGTTAGACCGGGTTACACTTGGGTTAGGGGGGGGTTAGACCTGGGTTAACCGGGTTAGACCAGGGTTAGGCTGGGTTAGACTGGGGTTAGACCTCCGGGTTAGACGGGGGTTAGTGGCGTTTAGACCTGGGCTAGGACTAGGGTTAGAAGGGTTAGACCGGGCTAGACCGACCAGGTTAGACCCACAGACTAGGTTGGGAGGTTAGACTGGGTTGTTGACCAGGGTTGGGTTAGACTAGCTAGACTGTTAGAGCGGGGTTAGACCAGGGTTAGACCGGGTTAGACCGGGTTAGGGTTAGATCGGGTTAGACCAGGGTTAGACTGGGTTAGACCTGGCTAGACCTGGG
>CM072170.1:473689-487021 GCA_036850595.1 Rhyacichthys aspro
CTAAACCAGGTCTAAACCAGGTCTGAACCAGGTCTAAACCAGGACTAAACCAGGTCTGAACCAGGTCTAAACCAGGTCTAAACCAGGACTAAACCAGGTCTAAACCAGGTCTGAACCAGGACTAAACCAGGTCTGAACCAGGACTAAACCAGGACTAAACCAGGACTAAACCAGGTCTGGACCAGGTCTGGACCAGGTCTGAACCAGTTCTAAACCAGGTCTGGACCAGGTCTGAACCAGGTCTGAACCAGGTCTAAACCAGGACTAAACCAGGTCTGAACCAGGTCTAAACCAGGTCTAAACCAGGACTAAACCAGGTCTGAACCAGGTCTAAACCAGGACTAAACCAGGTCTAAACCAGGACTAAACCAGGTCTGGACCAGGTCTGAACCAGGTCTGAACCAGGTCTAAACCAGGACTAAACCCGGTCTGAACCAGGTCTAAACCAGGTCTAAACCAGGTCTAACCAGTATCTATGAAATGAGGCCTCAGTCCTTCATCGTCTGGAGGAAGGTCTTGGTTTGAAGCCTCGAGACTAACACTGCTTCACTCACAACACAGGTCAGGGACAGGTCCAGCACAGATCCAGGACGGGTCGGGGACAGGTCTTGGACGGGTCAGGGACAGGGACGGGTCCGGGATGGGTCTGGGACAGATCAGGGACGGGTCGGGGACGAGGTGGGGACGGGTCGGGGACAGGTCTGGGTCCGGGACAGGTCCAGGACAGATCAGGGACGGGTCGGGGACAGGTCCAGGACGGATTAGGGACGGGTCGGGGACAGGTCCGTCCCTCTGCTCTGAGCGTCTGGTCTTCATTAGGACACTGGGGGTCTTCAGTGTGAACCGTGCTGCGTTCAGGTTCCGCTCTCTGTCGTAAACACAGACGTTCACAGCTGGTGCATCAGGACAGACCTGAAGGAGACGCTTCAGTCTTTATTTCTGTTGCCCTTTGACCTTCATGTGTTTGTTGTGATTGTTGCAGGTGTTTGTCTCAGGCTCAGCTTCAGAGAACGTCTCAGAAACACTTTAAGAACAATTTACACAAAATAAAGCTCAGTCTGTCTCTGACTCGCTTCATTCAGACGTGTTCAGTTAAAGATCATTCCTAAATGTGACATCACTGCTTACATCACAGAGGTCACCGAGGGTCAGACAGGACCCAGAACTTTGAGGCTTAAAACTGATAAAGTTAGCTGTTACTCCTCGTTTTAATCAGAAATATAAGACGAGACTAAAGCTTGAAGTATTTATCTAGTTTTAATGTGTATTCTGATATTTATCTGTGGTTTATTCCTCCTCTCTCCTCTCTCCTCTCTCCTCTCTCCTCTCTCCTCTCTCCTCTCTGAAACTGGACCTTCATAAACGTGTTCAGAAGAACATCAGACTCAGGTCATTGTTGTAACTGTAACGATGCAACAGTCCGAGCTGCTCTTCATCTTTTTGATAAACTTTGGCAAAAGCTGCAACAGTTGATTAAATATTGTAGAAACGTGAGGCGCTCGACACGTGTTTACAGTTTACACATTAACATCTCGTAATCAGACGAACAGGAGCCAGATCCACTCTAGATCCAGTTCTAACGTGTGTCCAGGTTTGGACCAGTTTTACAGCTGCTTCCTGGTTTTACTTTTGACTTTTTGTTCCAAACGAAATCCCAGCTGGAAATGGAATGTTTTAAACCAGAGTTCAGTCCTGGTTTAGACCTGGTCCAGTCCTGGTCCAGTCCCGGTCCAGTCCTGGTCCAGTCCCGGTCCAGTCCTGGTCCAGTCCCGGTCCAGTCCTGGTCCAGTCCCGGTCCAGTCCTGGTTTAGACCTGGTTTAAACCTGGTTTAGACCTGGTTTAGTCCTGGTCTAGTCCTGGTCCAGTCCTGGTTTAGTCCTGGTTCAGTCCTGGTCCAGTCCTGGTCCAGTCCTGGTTTAGTCCTGGTTCAGTCGTGGTCCAGTCGTGGTCCAGTCCCGGTCCAGTCCTGGTCCAGTCCCGGTCCAGTCCCGGTCCAGTCCCGGTCCAGTCCCGGTTTAGTCCCGGTCTAGTCCCGGTCCAGTCCCGGTTTAGTCCCGGTTCAGTCCCGGTTCAGTCCTGGTTTAGTCCCGGTCCAGTCCTGGTCCAGTCCTGGTCCAGTCCTGGTTTAGTCCTGGTTTAGTCCTGGTCTAGTCCTGGTCCAGTCCTGATCCAGTCCTGGTCCAGTCCTGGTTTAGTCCTGGTTTAGTCCTGGTCCAGTCCTGGTCCAGTCCCGGTCCAGTCCCGGTCCAGTCCCGGTCCAGTCCCGGTCCAGTCCCGGTCCAGTCCCGGTCCAGTCCCGGTCCAGTCCCGGTCCAGTCCCGGTTTAGTCCCGGTCCAGTCCCGGTCCAGTCCCGGTCCAGTCCTGGTCCAGTCCCGGTCCAGTCCCGGTTTAGTCCCGGTCCAGTCCTGGTCCAGTCCCGGTCCCGTCCCGGTCCAGTCCTGCTGGTTTTGGTGGTGGTTCTGTCTTGTATTTGTTGAAGTGTGCAGCTGTGTCTCATTCCAGACTCAGACTCAGAGCAGAGCTGTTAAAGAGCTCACTTTCACCTCGTGTCATGGAAACTCTGTGTTTTAGAGAAACTCCAGCCAAAAAGTGGATCGGTTTCTTATGCAACACTGCCCCCTGGTGGATGAGGAGCACACTGCCCCCTGGTGGATGAGGAGCACACTGCCCCCTGGTGGATGAGGAGCACACTGCCCCCTGGTGGATGAGGAGCACACTGCCCCCTGGTGGATGAGGAGCACACTGCCCCCTGGTGGATGAGGAGCACACTGCCCCCTGGTGGATGAGGAGCACACTGCCCCCTGGTGGATGAGGAGCACACTGCCCCCTGGTGGATGAGGAGCACACTGCAGGGCTGTTGAGAAAACCTGTAGAATTTTGAAAATATAAAGAGGTAATTGGTATCTTCCTATTGATTCTAGTGAAGTAAAATAAAATAAAAGCAAAACAAAGGGAAGGCGAGGGCTGTTGTTGTTGAGGTCAAAGGTCAGGGCACATCACGCAGGTTACGTTGCTACACAGACCTCCTACACAGGCCTACGTACTGTAACCTTATCAAAGAACCTAAAAGAACCTAGACCAAAGGCAAAAGCAGGATTTATATTGTCAGACCAGACCCGTTCTGTCTTTCTCTTACTTTCATTGTTTCTTTCTGTTATTTTTCAATAATCTGTTGATGTGATTGTGAAGCCCTTTGACCCTGAATCAGAGGAAGATAAATCCAACCTTCACCAAAAAGACAACAGTCACACATTTTCCTCTAGAATATCTGTATTTAATAACCTTTTAAAAACTCTTTACAAGGTGCAGGCAGACTTCAAACAAACGGAGACACTTTTATCGAAGGAATCTACAAAATGTGCTCCATCTTTAACAAAAATCACAAATAATTCAACTACAACACGATGAAGCTGTTTTACATCTGAAAATATACATACGAACAGTTCTGATACAAAAATATTTAATCTAAAACCAACCCAGTCAGATTTAAAAAGATGTTTAAAAATGCGTCCTTTCTCAATATTTCACCAAAACACTTCCTGGTCTCCGTCTGAACTTCATATTCCTCTTTTTTATCGCCTTCATGTTGTGCTTTAAAAGCTACTTTCCAAAATGAAGTCTTATCTTCTCGTTTCTTTACAATCGTTCAGGTCTTTCCAGAAGCATTCGTCTAAATCCTGGGATCTTTTAAACCTGTCGATCCTAAAGATCCCTTCGCTGCTCACGTTACATGAATAACCCAATAACACCAGAAATATGAAATAATCGGCACAAAATTCTAATAATTTGAAATTGAGCTAAAAACAAAATACAAAAAAAATCTTTTGGATAAACATTTGATCCATTTGGAACATGTTTGTGTCAAATGTGATTTTTTTTTGGGTGTTTCTTTCACAACAACAAATACTATGTCATTTCTTCTTTTGGTGAGTTATTTTTTAATCCCAGAGTATAATAATATAATAATTAATAATTATATAATGATTGTGTCCTTGGAATTGCTTTTTTAACTGGTAAATATGAAATATGGATGATCAAAGTTGTTTTATTTTATTTGGGAACAAAAGAGAGCTATTTATTGAAGTGAAATATTGAAATTGTGAATTATGGAATACATTTAAAAACAAATTTAACAGTTTTGACATTTTTATCTCTCATTTGTTTTAATTAAATATTAAAATATGGGCCAACACTTAGAATAACTCACACTGTTAAGCATTAGTTGAGTGTCTGTAACAACTTCATTAATCCTTTATTCATCATTTACAAAGCATTAATCCAATAAATAATCACTATTAATGCTTAACTACTGTTATTGAGTGAGTTATTATAAAGTGTTTCTAAATATGGTAATTTAAGCTTAGATTGGATCACAGTGTCTAATCACAATGTCTAATCTAATTTGATTCACACATTTTCAACAAGATTTTTCTACAACATAATGTTTAAAATAAAAGTTATTATAGCTACTGCACTAAAGTAAATGTTCATATTAAAGTTTCACTAACAACATTTATTTTTTTATAACAAGTTTATCAGGAAAGATTGATTATGTGGGTTGTGCAGAAAGAAGAAGGCTCAGTGTCACAAACATGACGCTCCAGAACAAGCATCAAGAGTCAGGAAACGTGTTTCTGGAGACAAACTCTCTGACATAAACTGCTTTGTTCTGTTGTTTTTTAGTATTGGCAAAAAAAAAAGAATAAAAAAAACATTTGACTGAGGTTTTTTGGACTCAAAGAGCAAAGAGAGCGAAGAGCAGCAGCAGCAGAACTGGACTGGACCGAGTCAGCGCCGCGGCGTCGTGGAAGATGTTAGAGTCGTGGTCATGGTCGTAATAATGGTCGTGATGATGGTCGTAATAATGGTCGTAATAATAGTCATAATAATGGCCGTAATAATAGTCATAATAATGGCTGTAATAATGGTGGTAATAATGGTGGTAATAATGATAATAGTGATGGTAATAATGGCTGTGGTTGGAGTTGTTGTGGTTATAGTTGTAATAGTAGTCGGTGTTGTGCTCATAGTCGTCCTGATCCTGGTCCTGGTCCTGGTCCTGGTCCTGGTCCTGGTCCTGGTCTTGATCCTGGTGGTCCTGGTCCTGGTGGTCCTGGTGGTCCTGGTGGTCCGAGGCGCTGGAGCACTCGGAGCAGTTGCCTCCACAGAAGACGCAGCTGGACTGGTGCTGTCTCCAGTCCGAGTGGTACGTCCTCACCGTCCTCCGACCTGCACCATCCAACAATCCACAGGTTTCACAATCGATAAGACACATTTCTCTAAACCTCTAACACGACTCAGACGGTCAACACGCTTCTGTCAAAACACGAAACACATTCTCAATAAAACACACCTGACTCTTAGGTTCCTCTGAGTCAAAAAGACACCAACACAACTGTACAATATAAACACAACTTCTACCACTCTGCACTCAACTCAGATTTATACTTGACACAGAAACATGTTTAGATTAAAGTTGAGTAAAAAGTGCTGCTGTAAAACTAAACACAATGAACAGTGAATATGAATCAAATCCAAAAAGACATGACTCTGAGGATTTACTGAAGAGAATACTGTAAACTCTCAGGTTTGAAGAAGTGTTCTGACTTTATTTAACTGTATTTATTCAGTTTGTTTTGTTGAGCCGGACTCTTACGTGGTTCGTAGTAGTCGTACAGCTCCACCGTCGCCTTCTGGACTTTACCCACTTTATACTCTTCCAACTGAAGGACCCCCAAACAAACGGGTTCACGGGTCACCTGAAAAACAGCATGAAACCTGTGTAAATCCAACTAAAATCTGTTCAAATCCATCTAAAACCTGTTTAAATCCATCTAAAACCTGTTTAAATCCATCTAAAACCTGTGTAAATCCAACTAAAACCTGTTATAATCAGACTACCATCTAAAACCTGTTTAAATCCAACTAAAACCTGTTCAAATCCATCTAAAACCTGTTTAAATCCAACTAAAACCTGTTCAAATCCATCTAAAACCTGTTCAAATCCATCTAAAACCTGTTTAAATCCATCTAAAACCTGTTTAAATCCAACTAAAACCTGTGTAAATCCAATGAAATCAGTTTAAATCCATCTAAAACCTGTTCAAATCCATCTAAAACCTGTTCAAATCCATCTAAAACCTGTGTAAATCCATCTAAAACCTGTTTAAATCTATCTAAAACCTGTTCAAATCCAACTAAAACCTGTGTAAATCCATCTAAAACCTGTTTAAATCCAACCAAAACCTGTGTAAATCCAATGAAATCAGTTCAAATCCATCTAAAGCCTGCTGCTGCTCATGAGGGTCAGAGGTGAAGGGTCAGAGGTGAAAGGTCAGGAGGTTCTTACCGAGTCCAGATACAGGATGAGTTTCCCGTTTTCTTTGTCGAGCTCAGATTTTTTGACCTGAGCCTCGACCGGAGCCGAGACCGACAGGAGACTGAATCCAGACAAGAGCTGCACCTCGAGAAGAGCCATCCCCGTAGAGTCCAGACCAGACCAGTCCAGCAACCTGCACCAAGACCGGGTTAGACCGGGTTTAGACTGGGTTAGACCGGGTTTAGACCGGGTTAGACCGGGTTAGACCGGGGTTAGACCGGGTTAGACTGGGTTAGACCAGGTTAGACCGGGTTAGACCAGGTTTAGATCGGGTTAGACCAGGTTTAGACTGGGTTAGACCTGGGTTAGACCTGGGTTAGACCGGTTTAGACTGGGTTAGACCAGGTTTAGACCGGGTTAGACCGGGTTTAGACTGGGTTAGACCTGGGTTAGACCTGGGTTAGACCGGTTTAGACTGGGTTAGACCAGGTTTAGACCGGGTTAGACCGGGTTTAGACCGGGTTTAGACCGGGTTAGACCGGGTTTAGACCAGGGTTAGACCAGGGTTAGACCTGGGTTAGACCTGGTTAGACCAGGGTTATACCGGGTTTAGACCGGGTTAGACCAGGTTAGACCAGGGTTAGACCTGGGTTAGACCTGGTTAGACCAGGGTTATACCGGGTTTAGACCGGGTTAGACCAGGTTAGACCAGGGTTAGACCAGGGTTAGACCAGGGTTAGACCTGGGTTAGACCTGGTTAGACCAGGGTTATACCGGGTTTAGACCGGGTTAGACCAGGTTAGACCAGGGTTAGACCAGGGTTAGACCAGGGTTAGACCAGGGTTAGACCGGGTTAGACTGGGTTAGACCAGGGTTAGACCGGGTTAGACCGGGTTAGACCTGGGTTAGACCAGGGTTAGACCTGGGTTAGACCGGTTTAGACTGGGTTAGACCTGGGTTAGATGGGGGTTAACCTGTTCAGATCCCTGTTAAACCTGTTCAGATCCCTGCAGACCCAGTGCTGACCTGTAGCAGATGGTCAGGTTCAGTTTGTTCCAGTTCGGGTCGAACACCGTCAGGTCGACCTCAAACGCCTCGTGTTTCTCGATGAAACGTTTCCGTCGCTGCCGCACTTCGTTTGGAACGTTATAGACGACATTCACCTGAAAATACCAACACGTTATTACTTATTCATCCAACTAAAACCTGTTCAAATCCATCTAAAACCTGTTCAAATCCAACTAAAACCTGTTCAAATCCATCTAAAACCTGTTCAGTGAGACTTGTTGGAGAGTTTTACCTGAAACAGCAGAAGTCCTCGTCCTGTTGCCGTCACAGAGGCGCGTCCTCCGTCACATGTTCCCATCTGAAACACAACCAGACAAAACATTACAGCAGGACTGAACCTGGACTAAACCCGGACTGAACCCGGATTTAATCCGAAGTAAACCTAGACTAAACCCGGACTAAATCAAGACTAAAGCAGGACCAAACCCGGATGAAACCATGACTGAATCCAGACTCGAGCGGGACTAAACCTGGACTTGAGCATCCAACTAAATCCAACTTAAACCTTTACAAACCCAACTGAACCCAGACTGTACCTGGACCGAACCCAGACTGTACCCGGACCGAACCCAGACTGTACCCAGACTGTACCCGGACTGTACCCAGACCGGACCCAGACCCAACCCAGACTGTACCCGGACTGTACCCAGACCGAACCTGGACCGAACCCAGACTGTACCCAGACTGTACCCAGATTGTACCCAGATTGTACCCAGACCAAACCCAGACTGTACCCGGACTGTACCCAGACCGGACCTGGACCGAACCCAGACTGTACCCAGACCGGACCCAGACTGTACCCAGACCCAACCCAGACCCAACCCAGACTGAACCCAGACCCAATCCAGACCCAACCCAGACTGTACCCAGACCCAACCCAGACCCAACCCAGACTGAACCCAGACTGTACCCAGACTGTACCCAGACCAGACCCAGACTGAACCCAGACTGTACCCAGACTGTACCCAGACCAGACCCAGACTGTACCCAGACAGTACCCAGACCAGACCCAGACCCAACCCAGACTGTACCCGGACCGAACCTGGACCGAACCCAGACTGTACCCAGACTGTACCCAGACTGTACCCAGACCGGACCCAGACCCAACCCAGACTGTACCCAGACCGGACCCAGAATGTACCCAGACTGGACCCAGACCCAAACCAGACTGTACCCAGACCGGACCCAGACCCAACCCAGACTGTACCCAGACCGGACCCAGACTGTACCCAGACCGGACCCAGACTGTACCCAGACCGGACCCAGACTGTACCCAGACTGTACCCAGACTGTACCCAGACTGTACCCAGACCGGACCCAGACTGTACCCAGACCGGACCCAGACTGTACCCAGACCGGACCCAGACTGTACCCAGACTGTACCCAGACCCCAGACCGGACCCAGACTGAACCCAGACCGGACCCAGACTGTACCCAGACCGGACCCAGACTGTACCCAGACCGTACCCAGACTGTACCCAGACTGTACCCAGACTGTACCCAGACTGTACCCAGACCGGACCCAGACTGTACCCAGACTGTACCCAGACCGGACCCAGACTGTACCCAGACTGTACCCAGACCGGACCCAGACTGTACCCGGTGAGTGCTGTGCAGCAGGTGGCGGTTCTCCTGGTCGATGCTGAAGGTGGAGCTGGTGTAGTTGGAGTCTTTGATGGTGACGTTCAGCTCAGGCTCCAGCTCAGACCCGAGAGAGGCATAAACCGAGAGGCTCTGCAGAGCCACCACCGTGTCCTGGAGGAGCAAGACCACACAAAACCAGGTCAAATCCAGCTGGAACCAGGTCAAGTCTAAGTTAAACATGTTTACATCCAACTAAGACTAGTTTAAATCCATCTAAAATGTGCATAAATCCTATTAAAATCTGTTAAAATCCATCTAAAACCTGTTCAAATCCAACTAAAACCTGGTTAATTCCAACTTAAACCTTTATAAATCCATTGAAAACCTTTTTAAACCCAACAAAATCTGCTCAAATCCAACTAAAACCTGCTCAAATTCATTTAAAAGCTGTTCAAATCCACCTAAAACCTGTTCAAATCCATCTAGAGCTGTTCAAATCCAAGTTAAACCTTTTTAAATCCATCTAAAACCTGCTCAAATCCTTCTAAATCCTTCTGTTCCGATCCCCTGAGCCTCACCTGAGTGCTGCCGAAGCCTCCGTGTCCGTTCTGTTGACGGCTGAGCCACTTCACCAGAGCCACTCCGTCTGCGGTGCGTCCGAGTTGGTGCATCGTCAGCAGAACGTAGGCCACCATCTCGATGTCGGTCGACCGCGGTTGCCACGACGACGTCAAACCCGCATCGCCGCTCGACCAAATGGGCACACCGTCTGTTTGGGTTTTACAAGAGGAGAATTCACTATTTACTCGTATTTACAGACACAATGGACTAGAGATCTACTGTATTTATAGTTGAAACAAGTTTTAGATGGATTTAAACAGGTTTAAAATGGATTTAAACAGGTTTAAAATGGGTTTGAACAGGTTTAAGATGGATTTGAACAGCTTTTACTTGGACTTGAACAGATTTTAGTTGGATATGAGCAGGTTTAAGATGCCTTTAAGCAGGTTGTAAGTGAATTTGAGCCAGTTTTAGTTGGATTTGAGCAGGTTTTAGTTGGTTTTTACCTGTGAGCGTGGCGCGGCTGAGCAGCTCGTTCAGGGCAGTGTTGGCGTTGGGACTCTTGGCCAGACTCAGGGCGTAGCAGACCAGACTCAGGCTGTAGTTACTGGACACGCCTTGGGCCACATGGGTCTCCAGGAAGATTAGGGCCAACGTCACCTCGTTCTGCAGCTCAGCCTGACAGACAAGGATCAGGGCAGCGCTGTTAGCTCCAACACTGACAGACAAGGATCAGGGCAGCGCTGTTAGCTCCAACACTGACAGACAAGGATCAGGGCACACGGTTACCAAACAAGACAAGGATCAGGGCAGCGCTGTTAGCTCCAACCCACAGACAAGGATCGTTAGCCGACAAGGATCAGGGCAGCGCTGTTAGCTCCAACACTGACAGACAAGGATCAGGGCAGCGCTGTTAGCTCCAACACTGACAGACAAGGATCAGGGCACACGGTTAGTTCCAACACTGACAGACAAGGATCAGGGCAGCGCTGTTAGCTCCAACACTGACAGACAAGGATCAGGGCAGTGCTGTTAGCTCCAACACTGACAGACAAGGATCAGGGCAGTGCTGTTAGCTCCAACACTGACAGACAAGGATCAGGGCAGCGCTGTTAGCTCCAACACTGACAGACAAGGATCAGGGCAGCGCTGTTAGCTCCAACACTGACAGACAAGGATCAGGGCAGCTTAGTCAATACTAACAAGGATCAGGGCAGCACTGTTAGCTCCAACACTGACAGACAAGGATCAGGGCATTGCCCATCCCCAACACACGGGGGGGGCGGGGTGGGTTCCCTCCAACCCTGACAGACAAGGATCAGGGCAGCGCTGTTAGTTTTAACTCTTTTTAACCCTTGGAGGTCCCTCCCTATGATCAATTTTTATTTTTTGTGCAAAGTCGGTTGTAAATATTTGTTCCTGGTTCTCAACATTAAGGGATTTCAACATCAGGAAATGAAAATAAAAAGTATTGAAACAATGCATTGTAAATTAAAGTCAATGACACAAAAAAAAAACCCCCAAAGGAAACAGGTGTTAGATGTAGTTTAATGAAAAATTTATATTTACCAAAAATACACAACCTAAAGAAATTTTATGCCAAAGTTATGCAAAAATGAAATTCAAAAAACACAAAAAATATGTCCAGGACCAGGAGAGTTAAACTAGACGTTGTTTCCTTCTTTGCTTTTAAACTTTTCTGATCTTTTGTCCTGGTGCAGGTTGGACTCAGGTTGGACTCACCTGGACTTCGGGGGTCTCCAGCAGGGCGATGAGGACGTAGGCGGTGAGGGTGACGGCGCTGTCCCGGGACCCCACCAGCTCCGTGTGGATGATCCGGCCCGGCTCCAGGAAGCTTCCGTCGGGTCCCTGCTGCTGCCCGAGCCACTCCACCACACGATGGAGCACCTCAGGACTCACCGAGAGGAACGGACGCGCCTGAAGGAAGCACCGCAGCACGAACGCAGACAACCTGGAGTTAGACCGGGTTAGACCAGGGTTAGACCGGGTTAGACCAGGGTTAGACTGGGTTAGACTGGGTTAGACTAGGTTTAGACTGGGTTAGACCAGGGTTAGACCGGGTTAGACCGGGTTAGACCTGGGTTAGACTAGGGTTAGACCGGGTTAGACCAGGGTTAGACTGGGTTAGACCAGGGTTAGACCGGGTTAGACCAGGGTTAGACCGGGTTAGACCAGGGTTAGACCGGGTTAGACCAGGGTTAGACTGGGTTAGACCTGGGTTAGACCTGGGTTAGACCGGGTTAGACCGGGTTAGACTGGGTTAGACCAGGGTTAGACCTGGGTTAGACCAGGGTTAGACCAGGGTTAGACCGGGTTAGACCTGGGTTAGACTGGGTTAGACCGGGTTAGACCGGGTTAGACCAGGGTTAGACCGGGTTAGACCTGGTTAGACTGGGTTAGACCGGGTTAGACCGGGTTAGACCAGGTTAGACCGGGTTAGACCAGGGTTAGACCGGGTTAGACCAGGGTTAGACCAGGGTTAGACCTGGGTTAGACTGGGTTAGACCAGGGTTAGACCAGGGTTAGACCGGGTTAGACCAGGGTTAGACTGGGTTAGACCGGGTTAGAGCGGGTTAGACTGGGTTAGACGACTTGGACCGGGTTAGAGCGGGTTAGACCGGGTTAGACCGGGTTAGACCAGGGTTAGACCAGGGTTAGACCGGGTTAGACCAGGGTTAGACCGGGTTAGACCAGGGTTAGACTGGGTTAGACTGGGTTAGACCAGGGTTAGACTGGGTTAGACCGGGTTAGACCAGGGTTAGACCGGGTTAGACCAGGGTTAGACCGGGTTAGACCAGGGTTAGACCGGGTTAGACCGGGTTAGACCGGGTTAGACTGGGTTAGACCGGGTTAGACCGGGTTAGACCAGGGTTAGACCGGGTTAGACCAGGGTTAGACCGGGTTAGACCAGGGTTAGACCGGGTTAGACCAGGGTTAGACCAGGGTTAGACTGGGTTAGACCAGGGTTAGACCGGGTTAGACCAGGGTTAGACTGGGTTAGACCAGGGTTAGACCGGGTTAGACCAGGGTTAGACTGGGTTAGACCAGGGTTAGACCAGGGTTAGACCAGGGTTAGACCAGGGTTAGACCAGGTTAGAGACCTGGGTTAGACCAGGGTTAGACCAGGGTTAGACCAGGGTTAGACCGGGTTAGACCAGGGTTAGACCGGGTTAGACCAGGGTTAGACTGGGTTATACCAGGGTTAGACCGGGTTAGACTAGGTTTAGACTGGGTTAGACTGGGTTAGACCGGGTTAGAACAGGGTTAGACTGGGTTAGACCTGGACTTGAACTCACCAGGTGCTTCCTGATTGGTCGTTGTCTCCGAAGGCGCTGAAGGATCCGTCTTGTCTTTGAAACGTCAGCTCCTGCTCGTACCCTGCAGCGAGTCCAGAACAAAACCAGAATAAAACCATAACAAAACCAGAATAAAACCAGAATAAAACCAGAACAAAACCAGAACAAAACCAGAATAAAACCAGAACAAAACCAGAATAAAACCAGAACAAAACCAGAATAAAACCAGAACAAAACCAGAAAAAAACCATAACAAAACCAGAATAAAACCAGAACAAAACCAGAATAAAACCAGAATAAAACCAGAACAAAACCAGAATAAAACCAGAACAAAACCAGAATAAAACCAGAACAAAACCAGAACAAAAACAGAATAAAACCAGAACAAAAAAACAGAAAAATACGCGATTGAGTACCTGATGAGGACAGAGGACAGTGGAATGAGGACAGAGGACAGAGGAGTGAGGACAGAGGACAGAGG
>CM072170.1:487121-531991 GCA_036850595.1 Rhyacichthys aspro
GGTTAGACCGGGTTAGACTAGGTTTAGACTGGGTTAGACCGGGTTAGAACAGGGTTAGACTGGGTTAGACCTGGACTTGAACTCACCAGGTGCTTCCTGATTGGTCGTTGTCTCCGAAGGCGCTGAAGGATCCGTCTTGTCTTTGAAATGTCAGCTCCTGCTCGTACCCTGCAGCGAGTCCAGAACAAAACCAGAATAAAACCATAATAAAACCCAGAATAAAAACCAGAGCAAAACCAGAACAAAACCAGAACAAAACCAGAACAAAACCAGAACAAAACCAGAATAAAACCAGAACAAAACCCAGAATAAAAACCAACAAACCAGAACAAAACCAGAAAAAAACCATAACAAAACCAGAATAAAACCAGAACAAAACCAGAATAAAACCAGAATAAAACCAGAACAAAACCAGAATAAAACCAGAACAAAACCAGAATAAAACCAGAACAAAACCAGAACAAAAACAGAATAAAACCAGAACAAAAAAACAGAAAAATACGCGATTGAGTACCTGATGAGGACAGAGGACAGTGGAATGAGGACAGAGGACAGAGGAGTGAGGACAGAGGACAGAGGAGTGAGGACAGTGGAGTGAGGACAGAGGACAGAGGAGTGAGGACAGTGGAGTGAGGACAGAGGAGTGAGGACAGTGGAGTGAGGACAGAGGAGTGAGGACAGAGGACAGAGGAGTGAGGACAGTGGAGTGAGGACAGAGGACAGAGGAGTGAGGACAGTGGAGTGAGGACAGTGGAGTGAGGACAGAGGACACTGACCCACTAGCATGAGCGCGGTGGCCCTCTCTGAAGTCTCGCTGGGTCCGTGTCCACTCGAGGACAGATACTGCAGGACGTAGACGTTTGGAGCAAAGTGGATCATGTTCTGTTCTCCACAACCGACCGGAATCTGGACCAGAGACTCCAGGTCTGAGATGGACGGGCCCATGATGTCCCCTGCACAAAGACAAGTCAGTCTGTCTCCTAACCCCTAGTCCCTACCATCGCGGCCCCTGAAAGGACTCTCATGAACCATCGCGGCCCCTGAAAGGACTCTCATGAACCATCGCGGCCCCTGAAAGGACTCTCATGAACCATCGCGGCCCCTGAAAGGACTCTCATGAACCATCGCGGCCCCTGAAAGGGACTCCCCCCCTGAAAGGACTCTCATGAACCATCGCGGCCCCTGAAAGGACTCTCATGAACCATCGTGGCCCCTGACAGAAAACCATCGCGGCCCCTGACAGGACTCTCATGAACCATCGCGGCCCCTGACAGGACTCTCATGAACCATCGCGGCCCCTGACAGGACTCTCATGAACCATCGCGGCCCCTGAAAGGACTCTCATGAACCATCGCGGCCCCTGAAAGGACTCTCATGAACCATCGCGACCCCTGACAGGACTCTCATGAACCATCGCGGCCCCTGACAGGACTCTCATGAACCATCGCGGCCCCTGACAGGACTCTCATGAACCATCGCGGCCCCTGACAGGACTCTCATGAACCATCGCGGCCCCTGACAGGACTCTCATGAACCATCGCGGCCCCTGACAGGACTCTCATGAACCATCGCGGCCCCTGCCCCTGACAGGACTCTCATGAACCATCGCGGCCCCTGACAGGACTCTCATGAACCATCGCGGCCCCTGACAGGACTCTCATGAACCATCGCGGCCTATGACAGGACTCTCATGAACCATTGCGGCCCCTGACAGGACTCTCATGGACCATCGCAGCCCCTGAAAGGACTCTCATGAACCATCGAGGCCCCTGAAAGGACTCTCATGAACCATCGCGGCCCCTGAAAGGACTCTCATGAACCATCGCGGCCCCTGACAGGACTCTCATGAACCATTGTGGCCCCTGACACGGCTGTAGAGGGATTCATGTTCGAGACTCGTACCCGCGGCGCTGACTGTGATGATGCAGCTTCCCGGGACCCGGTTCCGGGGGATGTTGTAGGTGATGGAGTCCGAGGCTGAGGGCTGTTCTTCAGATAAATGCAGCAGCAGAGAGTGAGTGAAGCTCTGCGGACGGCCTTCAGGCTGAGGACAAAAACAAGCACAACACCTCAGAGACACAGATACGGAACGGTTGGATCGTCTTCCTGCCGCTGGACTCACTTTGACGAGCAGGGTCCTCTGAATGTGGTCGGACCCTTCGGACGACGTGGCCTTCACAGACACCAGACCCTCGCCCAGTTTCAGAGCCTTAATGGGAACCAGGACGGGGGCCGCTCTGCCGTGTTTCACCGTCACCTCGTGGACCTGAGTCCCGCTGCGACCGCTCAGAAACTCAAAGTGATCGCTCTCATCCACAAAGACCTCGGCCTTAAACAGAGACACGAGAAAACAGGACCCGAAGGATTAATCCAGGTCTGAAACATTTCACCGAGGGCCCAAGACTTAATCTGCCTGGATTCTAACTGGTCTTACATGGATTTGAGAAGGTTTTAGTTGGATTTGAACAAGTTTTATTTTGACTCAAATGGGTTTTAGTTAGATTTTAAGAGGTTTTAGTTGAATTTAATATTTTTGATGTCTCTTATCAGGTTTTAGCTGGCTCTGAACAGGTTTTAGCTGGATTATCGTGGTCTTATCTCAGTAGCTTAGGTTCAGTTGACTCCAGATATTTTTCCTTTCATCTTAAACTTTTCTCACAGGATTTTCTAAAGCAACACTTTGAAACTTAAACAAAGAGCTTGACCCGAGTCCAAACGGGACGCGTCACGCCCAGATCACGTTAAACACGCCTCACAAAGACCAGCACGGATCTGAGGCTTTAAAGACTACAGTCAGGACCAGGCTTTATCACGGCTCTAAAGGATGTTTCTGAACCTGACGCCAAATGATCTGGGAACGAAAAACAGCGTAACACTACACCACGGGCCCTTTACACAACGCTTTAAAAACCTGACCTCAATATGAAAATGAAAACATGAGCTAAACATGAATGTTTTGTATGTTGTATTATACTATATCTACAACCTGTGAATGTATTTGTGTAAAGTTTAGAGCTTAAACTGAAGAAAAACTAATGAGAGCCTTAGTTGGATCTCAACAGGTTTTAGCTGGATTTCAACAGGTTTTGGATGGATGACAAGAGGTTTTACCTGGATTACAAGAGGTTTTAGCTGGATTACAACAGGTTTTAGCTGGATTTCAACAGGTTTTGGATGGATTACAACAGGTTTTAGCTGGATTTCAACAGGTTTTAGTTGGATCACAACTATCGCTGTAATACATGTGTGACATATAAAGGTCATGTGACTTCTCTTACCGTGAGGTCATGTGACTTCTCTTACCGTGAGTTCATGTGACTTCTCTTACCGTGAGGTCATGTGACTTCTGTTACCGTGAGGTCATGTGACTTCTCTTACCGTGAGGTCATGTGACTTCTGTTACCGTGAGGTCATGTGACTTCTCTTACCGTGAGTTCATGTGACTTCTCTTACCGTGAGGTCATGTGACTTCTGTTACCGTGAGGTCATGTGACTTCTGTTACCGTGAGGTCATGTGACTTCTGTTACCGTGGGGTCATGTGACTTCTGTTACCGTGGGGTCATGTGACTTCTGTTACCGTGGGGTCATGTGACTTCTGTTACCGTGAGGTCATGTGACTTCTCTTACCGTGAGGTCATGTGACTTCTCTTACCGTGAGGTCATGTGACTTCTCTTACCGTGAGTTCATGTGACTTCTCTTACCGTGAGGTCATGTGACTTCTGTTACCGTGAGTTCATGTGACTTCTCTTACCGTGAGGTCATGTGACTTCTCTTACCGTGAGGTCATGTGACTTCTCTTACCGTGAGGTCATGTGACTTCTGTTACCGTGAGGTCATGTGACTTCTGTTACCGTGGGGTCATGTGACTTCTGTTACCGTGAGGTCATGTGACTTCTGTTACCGTGAGGTCATGTGACTTCTCTTACCGTGAGGTCATGTGACATGTAGTTGTAGAGGAAGATCTCCAGCAGCAGCTCCTCTCCTCGGACGATGAACGGAGGAAGGTGTAAAGAGATGAAGAAGTCCTGGAACACGGTCAGCTGTAAACACACACACACCACACACACACCACACACACACACACACCACACACACACACACACACACCACACACACACACACACACACACCACACACACACACCACACACACACACACACACACACACACACACACCACACACACACACACACACACACACACACACACACACACACACACACCACACACACACACACACACACACCACACACACCACACACAGACACACACCACACACACCACACACAGACACACACCACACACACCACACACACACACCACACACACACACCACACACACCACACACAGACACACACCACACACACCACACACACACACACACACACACACACACACACACACACACACACACACACCACACACACCACACACACACACCACACACACACACACAAATACACAAATACACACATGAGACGCTGCAACATTAAAGAACGTCTCCAGACCAAACGAGTGAGACCTGGACGGGATGATCCACGACGCCGAGGCCCAGGTTCGGAGACACGACGAAGGCGGTGGCGACCCACGTGGTGATGCTGTCAGGGGTCGGTCTGGAGACCTCCGCCGTCAGAGAGTCTCTGCAGAACCAGAAAACAAACAGAAGAAGAAGAAACATGAGGACAGAGACGCCATGTTGGGTTTCTCTCAATGTTAGAAATACAAAACTCACAACAAGACTAAACCCTGTCCATGTTTGATGGATCTGAACAGGTTTTAGTTGGATTTGAGCAGATTTTAGTTGGATCCAAGATTGATCCAGGTCTAAATCAGGTCTAAACCCGTTGATGGTGGTGTATTAAACTGTGCTGAGAGTGGGGTCTGTGGGTTTTACCCTGTGTCCAGGTCCATCCAGATCCAGGTCTCGGGGAAGTGGACTCGTTTGTGGATCTGGTTTGGTCTGGTCTGGTCCTGGGACTCCACGGTCGGCTCCATCATAAACACAGGTGCCTCCCCTGCTGTTTAGAGAAGAGTGTCTTTTAGCTCTCTGAGGAGGACTAGACCAGGTCTAAACCGGGACTAAACCAGGTCTGAACCAGGTCTGAACCAGGACTAAACCAGGTCTGAACCAGGACTAAACCAGGACTAAACCAGGTCTGAACCAGGTCTTAACCAGGACCAAACCAGGTCTAAACCAGGACTAAACCAGAACTAAACCAGGTCTGAACCAGGTCTGAACCAGGTCTTAACCAGGACTAAACCAGGACTAAACCAGGTCTGAACCAGGTCTAAACCAGGACTAAACCAGAACTAAACCAGGACTAAACCAGGTCTGAACCAGGTCTGAACCAGGTCTTAACCAGGACTAAACCAGGACTAAACCAGGTCTGAACCAGGACTAAACCAGAACTAAACCAGGACTAAACCAGGTCTGAACCAGGTCTTAACCAGGACTAAACCAGGACTAAACCAGGTCTGAACCAGGTCTAAACCAGAACTAAACCAGGACTAAACCAGGACTAAATAATTATTCTGACAAACAGAGAAGAAAAGCAGCTAGCACAAACAAAAAACGATTTTTAGGAAGCAGTAAATAAAAATAAAGGATTCAATAAGTCTTTGTACTAAAAGCTCCAGTCCCTGATTGTCTTTTCTTGTCCCTGTCTCAGACTCTCCTCCAAAATCAGTCTAGAGACCTCTCCTGCTTCTCTTTTATTAAAAAATAAAACCACAAAACACTAATCCATTTGACCAAACTGAAGTTTAGAGTTTAGCGTTAGCTTAGCTGTGACTTCAGCGTCAGGACGACAATTATCTCCTCCTCGTTAAACATTACGTGATTGAATTGACAGTATTTATCTGTGTTTTACGTTGTCTCCCTTTTCTCTGTTGATGCTTTTCTTTTTTCAGCTGTTTCTCTGTTAAAAGACATATTCAGCTGAAAATACACTTTATCTGCAGCTATTAAACTTCCTGGAACGTCATGTGACAAGTGTCGACCAATGGGAGCGCTCCTTTTTGGAGCATGTGATTGTCCAAGGTTTTCTGTTCCTGAATAGAGGTTCTCATCTGTTACAATCCCTCAGAATAAACACTAGTCTGTTTCATGAACATTAAGAAATAAAATCATGTTTTGGAGGCGAAGCAAGACAATGTTTTTAGTTCTGTCAGGTGTTCTAGTGATGTTGGTCTCCAGTCCTGGACCTCAAGCAGAGGAAGGATGTGTTATTTATCAAACTTACGTAATAGAGGCATCAGAGGATTCATGAAAACGTTTAAGGAAGCATCGGTCAAAACCACCAGCTCACACTCCTGAAAGAGAGAGAAAAACAGGTCTGAACCGGGTCTGAACCAGGTCTGAAGCAGGACTAAACCGGGTCTGAACCGGGACTGAACCGGGTCTGAACCGGGTCTGAAGCAGGTCTGAACCAGGACTAAACCGGGACTGAACCGGGTCTGAAGCAGGTCTGAACCAGGACTAAACCGGGTCTGAACCGGGTCTGAAGCAGGTCTGAACCAGGACTAAACCGGGTCTGAACTGGGTC
This sequence comes from Rhyacichthys aspro, assembly GCA_036850595.1. Taxonomy (NCBI): domain Eukaryota; kingdom Metazoa; phylum Chordata; class Actinopteri; order Gobiiformes; family Rhyacichthyidae; genus Rhyacichthys; species Rhyacichthys aspro. The sequence continues at coordinate 493,670 of CM072170.1, forward strand.
TGAAGTAGGACTTTGAGGGACTGACCGTGAACAGTGAGTAGGGGTCTCCCATCTGTAACATGTCGGCGAACTCATCCTTCTTCAGAGCGTTGTGTTTTCCCAGTTCCTCAAAGACCTGTGAAAGCCACACCGGTCGATACAGTTAATCAACAATAGCACCAAGACCGGCCTTTGTCTTAAACCAGGTCTGGACCTAAGTCCGGATCAGGGCGGGGGTCTACGGTCGGATCACGGACCGGGGTTTACAGATCTGGAGTCAGAAACACTAAAACCTAAAGTCTGAACCAGAGACGACCCTAACGTAAATAATAATGTATAATAAAATAATAAATAAACTAAAAAAGTATGTTTATTTTTATTAGTTTAATGTAAAAGAACAGAAGATCATTCTAAATCAATATTTGGTCTGAGTTTGTCTCAAAACAGCAACAGTTCAGTTCCTCTGGACTAAACCAGACCAGACTGGACTAAACCAGACCAAACTGGACTAAACCAGACCAGATTGGACAAAACCAGACCAGACTGGACTAAACCAGACCAAACTGGACTAAACCAGACCAAACTGGACAAAACCAGACCAGACTGGACTAAACCAGACCAGACTGGACAAAACCAGACCAGACTGGACTAAACCAGACCAGATTGGACAAAACCAGACCAGACTGGACTAAACCAGACCAAACTGGACTAAACCAGACCAAACTGGACAAAACCAGACCAGACTGGACTAAACCAGACCAGACTGGACAAAACCAGACCAGACTGGACTAAACCAGACCAGACTGGACTAAACCAGAGCAGACTGGACTAAACCAGACCAGACTGGACTAGACTCTCAATATTGTTTTTCGTGTATTTACTTGGCGTTTGTAAAAAAGTAGAAACACTTTTAGGACTTTTTTCTAGTCATTCTAACCCAACTCTGAACATCTGGGGAGTTTGTATGTAATTCTTCAAATTCTACATAGATATGTTTTCTCGGACCAGATCCATCAGACCCTCACCGAGCGTGTGGTGATGTGGTTGTGGGCGGAGTCTCTCTGCGTCGCCATGTCGACCACCAGGACCCCCACCAGAGAGTGGGGCTCGGACACCGTCGCCGTCAGAGTGGCCTTCTGGGAGGGCTTGAGCACCGGCCGGCTCCAGCTCAGAGACACCTGACCAGAACCACACAAACAAACTGTGTCTAAACCGGGACTAAACTCACAGGACCAGACTCTAGGGAAGGTCTAGACCTGGACTAAACCGGGTTTAATCCAGACTTGCGTCTGGAGCTGTGTAAAATGTGGATGTGACTAAAGACTGGATTTCTCACGTGGTTTTTCAGACTCTGTTTGATCTGCAGCTGGATCACGTCGTTCACGATTTCTCCGTCAGAAAGAACCACAAAGACCAGGACGCTGGCCGCAGGAGTCCAGCTGAAGTCCGGTTCCAGAACCAGGTCTCCAGAAGAGGTCCCGGCCGCGAGGATCTGCTCTTTGGACTTCACCTGAAAATAAGAGTAAACAAGACTAAATCAGGTCTAATGGACTCACACCGACTGCCCTTTTCTTTTCAAAGCTCTTCTTTAGAGACTTTTTAAAACCTCTTTATATAAATCATATTGAATTTTTTTTCTTCAGATTCATTTGACTCTGTTGAGCCTGACTTTGAGAATGATCAGTCCACAGCAGGATTTTGTCCAATCACAGCTCACTTCAGGTAAAAAGGAGCGCTCCCATTGGTCGACACCGATGTCAACAACGAAGGAACAAGGAAATAAACCAAGGAAATGGGTTATTCTATTGGAAATATGTCTTATTTTACAGAGAAACAGCTCAAAAAAGATAAAAATAGAGAAAGGACAAATTCACATGTGACAGAAGTTCACATCAGTTCAAAAATAGTGTTGGAAAATCTATAAAGAGCATTCAGTAAAAATATAAACACAGTATTTAGAACAAATTTTAAATATAGAATATAAAAAACACAAAGAATCTTTAGATAATTAACGATATGCTTCTCACCAAAAAGCTGTATTCCTCGAGAGGGAAGCTGCTCCAGATCTTCAGACGCACAGAAGAACCAACCTACAACCAAAACCAGACCCTCAGTGACCAGGGTTACGACTGCTCTGTGGGTTCACGCCCCGGTGCTTACCTCCACAGGTGAGCTGGGTCTGTGGATCTGCAGGTACGACTCAGACGGAGACAGGTAACTGCTGTGGACTTTCAGAGTGCTGTAGCTCTCCATGAACGAGGCCTGAGAGGAAACAGGGAGGTCCAGACAAGAAAGAAACATTATACAGGTCCAGGTGTGGTTTATGAAGGTCCAGGTGTGGTTTATGAAGGTCCAGGTGTGGTTTATGAAGGTCCAGGTGTGGTTTATAAAGGTCCAGGTGTGGTTTATGAAGGTCCAGGTGTGGTTTATGAAGGTCCAGGTGTGGTTTATGAAGGTCCAGGTGTGGTTTATAAGGGTCCAGGTGTGGTTTATGAAGGTCCAGGTGTGGTTTATAAGGGTAGGTGTGATTTATGAAGGTAGGTGTGGTTTATGAAGGTAGGTGTGGTTTATAAGGTCAGTGTTTTATAAAGGTCCAGGTGTTTTATGAAGGTCCAGGTGTGGTTTATGAAGGTCCAGGTGTGGTTTATGAAGGTCCAGGTGTGGTTTATGAAGGTCCAGGTGTGGTTTATGAAGGTCCAGGTGTGGTTTATGAAGGTCCATGTGTGGTTTATGAAGGTCCAGGTGTGGTTTATGAAGGTCCAGGTGTGGTTTATGAAGGTCCAGGTGTGGTTTATGAAGGTCCAGGTGTGGTTTATGAAGGTCCAGGTGACTCACGTCGATGATGAGCGTCTGGGTGTCCGCTCTGAGGTCGATGGACAAAGGGATCAGTCCGTTTTCAGGAACAGACAGCTCCATCGTCGTCTCTTCTGGGACGTCCTCTGGGACCTCCTCTGGGACCTCCTCTGGGACGTCCTCTGGGACCTTCTCTCGGACGTCCTGCACAGGTCGGAACCAGGTCCAGGGCGTGCTCTTCTGCTGCAGAACCGAGACCTGGACTTTGGGCAGATCGCTCCCTGAAGGAGGACTGCCATCGTACTTCTGAACTTTCAGCTGAAAACCATCAAGAGAAGGACAAACAGGTTTTAGCTGGATTTGAACAGGTTTTAGCTGGATTTGAGCAGGTTTTAGCTGGATTTGAACAGGTTTTAGCTGGATTTGAACAGGTTTTAGCTGGATTTGTACCTGGGTGGTGAAGGTGGATGAAGGTCTGAGGAGGTTGCAATGTTCTTCAAAAGAAAGTTTGTAAAAGTTTTTGGCCAAATCCACCGTCGTTGAACTGTTGTACTGTAGACCTGCCAAGACCAACAGGTTAGTCCTGGTTAGTCCTGGTTTAGTCCTGGTTAGTCCTGGTTTAGTCCTGGTTAGTCCTGGTTAGTCCTGGTTAGTCCTGGTTTAGTCCTGGTTAGTCCTGGTTTAGTCCTGGTTAGTCTGGGTTAGTCCTGGTTAGTCCTGGTTTAGTCCTGGTTAGTCCTGGTTAGTCCTGGTTTAGTCCTGGTTTAGTCCTGGTTTAGTCCTGGTTAGTCCTGGTTTAGTCCTGGTTAGTCCTGTTTTAGTCCTGATTGGTCCAGGTTAGTGCTGGTTAGTCTCAGTTAGTCCTGGTTAGTCCTGGTTTAGTCCTGGTTAGTCTGGGTTAGTCTCAGTTAGTCCTGGTTAGTCCTGGTTTAGTCCTGGTTAGTCCTGGTTAGTCCAGGTTAGTCCTGGTTAGTCCTGGTTTAGTCCTGGTTAGTCCAGGTTAGTCCTGTTTTAGTCCTGATTGGTCCAGGTTAGTGCTGGTTAGTCTCAGTTAGTCCTGGTTAGTCCTGGTTTAGTCCTGGTTAGTCCAGGTTAGTCCTGGTTAGTCCTGGTTTAGTCCTGGTTAGTCCTGGTTTAGTCCTGGTTAGTCCTGTTTTAGTCCTGATTGGTCCAGGTTAGTGCTGGTTAGTCTCAGTTAGTCCTGGTTAGTCCTGGTTTAGTCCTGGTGTTACCTGTGGTGATGTCAGTGACCTGAGCCTGTATTTCCAGATAATCTCGGTCGTAGTCGTCTCTGAAGCTCATTTTCTCAGACATTTCTTCGAGTGGAGGAAGTTCAAAGTGAAAATGGTGAAGTCCGTCGATCTGAACCAAACAATAATAATTAAGAAAAAACAATTTAACCAAAAAACACTTGTGAATTTGTGTTTGATACAGATTTGTGCAGATTTTTTAATGTAAATGTTTGCAGTGGACTGGTTTCATGAAGCGAAAGATTTGTTTCAGGTTTAATTTTACTCCTCATTCTTATTTTGCAGGTGGCGCTGGAGCAGTGCGTTTCAAAATGGCGGTTTCACTGTCGTATATTTACATTCACGTCATGAGTTTGAGTTGACCTTTGGGGTCAAAGTTCACTCTGAGAGAGTAAATGAACGGGTTAGAGGTCAGAGTTAAGGCCGTGTAAACAACATAATTTCAGCCCAAATGTTGTCTTCGTCTCAGCTGCACCGGAAAACTAATCAAAACTTACATTTGTGTAAAGTTTATGAGTTTCCTCAGATATTCAGGGTCAACGTTGGGGTCAAATAGATATTATAACGGAATGAGACGTTTAATGCCCTCTCACCCAGAAGCCCTGCTCGTAGCTCTGCCGTCGGCCGTGACTGTGATGAGTGAAGTTGATGGAGCCGTATCCGTCCACGTTCTTTCCGTGAAAATGTCTGCAACACATTGAGACAGAGACATGTTTCTGCTGCAGGTATTTTTAAATCTACTCTTTTTTTGTCCCTGATGTGTCTCCGTAGATGAACGGAGGTGCACTGACTTGGCGCTGATGGTGCCGTTCAGAAGGTCTCTGCGGTAAATCACTCGGGGAACAAAGATCTCAACCTGAAACTTGGGCAGAACTGCAGCAGAAAAACAAATCACAAATTAAAACAATAAAAGTCATCAGAAGAATATTGTTTCTCAGAGATCAGACCGTAATGAGCCACAGTGAAGACCTTCTCGCTGGAGACGCCCTGAGGACACACAAAGGACACACACAGTCAGGACTAAACCAGGTCTAAACCATGTTTGGTGAGACATGTCCCAGACTGACTTCTACGGTGGCCACGATGGTCCAGTCGCCCAGAGGAGGATTCTGGGAAAGTTGGAACTGGATGGAGGTGACTCCGAGGACGCTCTCCGCAGACAACCACTGTCTCAGCAGGTTTCCCCCGGGATCCTGAGGACACGGAGTCCTGGTTAATCCTGGTCCAGTCCTGGTTAATCCAGGTCCAGTCCTGGTTAATCCTGGTCCAGTCCTGGTCAATCCTGGTCCAGTCCTGGTTAATCCTGGTCCAGTCCTGGTCAATCCTGGTCCAGTCCTGGTTAATCCTGGTCCAGTCCTGGTTAATCCTGGTCCAGTCCTGGTCAATCCTGGTCCAGTCCTGGTTAATCCTGGTCCAGTCCTGGCCAATCCAGGTCCAGTCCTGGTTAATCCTGGTCCAGTCCTGGTTAATCCTGGTCCAGTCCTGGTTAATCCTGGTCCAGTCCTGGTTAATCCCAGTCCTGGTTAATCCTGGTCCAGTCCTGGTCAATCCTGGTCCAGTCCTGGTTAATCCTGGTCCAGTCCTGGTCAATCCTGGTCCAGTCCTGGTCAATCCTGGTCCAGTCCTGGTTAATCCCAGTCCTGGTTAATCCTGGTCCAGTCCTGATTAATCCTGGTCCAGTCCTGGTTAATCCTGGTCCAGTCCTGGTTAATCCTGGTCCAGTCCTGGTTAATCCTGGTCCAGTCCTGATTAATCCCAGTCCTGGTTAATCCTGGTCCAGTCCTGATTAATCCTGGTCCAGTCCTGGTTAATCCTGGTCCAGTCCTGATTAATCCCAGTCCTGGTTAATCCTGGTCCAGTCCTGATTAATCCCAGTCCTGGTTAATCCTGGTCCAGTCCTGGTCAATCCTGGTCCAGTCCTGGTTAATCCTGGTCCAGTCCTGGTTAATCCTGGTCCAGTCCTGGTTAATCCTGGTCCAGTCCTGGTTAATCCTGGTCCAGTCCTGGTTAATCCTGGTCCAGTCCTGGTTAATCCGAGTCCAGTCCTGGTCAATCCCGGTCCAGTCCTGGTTAATCCCGGTCCAGTCCTGGTTAATCCTGGTCCAGTCCTGGTTAATCCCAGTCCTGGTTAATCCTGGTCCAGTCCTGGTTAATCCCGGTCCAGTCCTGGCCAATCCTGGTCCAGTCCTGGTTAATCCTGGTCCAGTCCTGGTTAATCATGGTCCAGTCCTGGTCAATCCCGGTCCAGTCCTGTTTAATCCTAGTCCAGTCCTGGTTAATCTTGGTTAATCTAAATTATTTTGCATTGAGCTGTTAAAAAAAGCATTTGCGTCTGCAGATTCTTGAACAGGTTTAGTAAGATTTAATCAGGTTTTAGTTGGATTTAATCAGGTTTTAGTTGGATTTAAACCGTTTTTTAGATGAATAGCAAAAGGTTTTAGTCTGATTTGAGCAGGTTTTAGTTGGATTTTGACAGTTTTTAATTACTTGAGTTTTAGATGAGTTCAAACAGCTTTTCAAATAAACGTCTAGTTTTCTGGTAAATGATCTGTGGCCCAGCTCTAACTCTGGATTCATTAATTCCTGGTATATTTTAGAGTTTAGATCCGGGTCAGTCCTGGTTTAGACCCGGTTTGGTCCAGACCTTGATGTGGATGTCCTTGCTGCTGTTGAGGGGCCTCCCGTCCGAATGAAGAGACAGCACTCGGATCTTGACGGAGTGACCCGGCTGGTAGTGGCCTCGGTCGGTCTGGATCAGCGTGGTCTGGACCCTGGGCTCGTATCTCAGTTCAGTCCGGTTCAAAACCAGCAGGTCTCCGCTCGAGTCTATTCCCTCGACCTTCAGCCACAAAGAGTCCTCCGTCTGAAGGAAAACAGAAGAGTAGGAAAATATAAACTCTCCTAGGTCTAGATCAGGTCTAGATCAGGTCTAAACCAGGTCTAGATCAGGTCTACATCAGGTCTAGATCAGGTCTACATCAGGTCTAGATCAGATCTACATCAGGACTAGCCCAGATCTAAACCAGGTCTAAACCAGGTCTGAACCAGGACTAAACCAGGTCTAAACCAGGTCTAAACCAGGTCTAAACCAGGACTAAACCAGGACTAAATCAGGTCTAAACCAGGTCTAAATCAGTTCTAAATCAGGACTAAACCAGGACTAAACCAGGTCTAAACCAGGACTAAACCAGTTCTTTTCAGTAATATTTTTATAAAGACATATTTTTACTCACAGTGAACAAAGATGAATTAAAAGCCTTCATCGTTATCAGTTCAGTCGAACCTGAAAACAAATGTTAGCATTAGCGGCGTTGGGTTAGCATGCTAGCTGAGGCGTGCTAACATTGGCCTGACTTTGGAGCCTTTTAATTCGCTCGAACACGAATCATCTGAAAAAACAAGAGCTGAAGACGTCATTTAAACTTTATTATCAAGGCTTTTAATAGAGCTTTGTCCAATCACAGCTCGCTTCTGGAAAAAGCAGCGCTCCCATTGGTCGACACTGATCTCAATGAGGAAGTAATGGCTGCTGTTAAAACAGAGAAGTGTATATTCAGATCTGGACACGTCTTTTTACATAAAAACAGCAAAAAGACAAACATAAACAGAGAAAACAGAAGAGAAATCTCAGTTTGGTCTAATGTGTATTTTGGAGGAAAATTGGTCCAGTTTTAATTTTTTTTAATAAAGAAAATGAAGGCAGCCGTACCTGACTTGATCCTGTCCACGGCCCTGGACTGGACCCGGTCTCTGGACTGGACCCGGTCTCCGGACTGGACCAGGTCTCTGGACATGAGCTCTAAAGTGAAGGTGAGGTCCTGAGAATGAAGGTTTGTGATGAAGACCAAGAAGGGGACGTCTTCTCTGTAGACTGAGGGACTCACCACCAGATAGGACCCTCGGGACGGACTGAGACAGACCAGGGACAGGACACAAGAACACAGGACTGAACCGGACTGAACCAGGACTGAACCAGAACTGAACCAGGACTGAACCAGAACTGAACCAGGTCTAAACAAGGACTAAACCAGGACTAAACCAGGACTAAATCAGGTCTAAACCAGGTCTAAACCAGGACTAAACCAGGTCTAAACCAGAACTAAACCAGGTCTAAACCAGGTCTAAACCAGGACTAAACCAGGTCTAAACCAGAACTAAACCAGGACTAAACCAGGACTAAACCAGAACTAAACCAGGTCTAAACCAGGACTAAACCAGAACTAAACCAGGTCTAAACCAGGTCTAAACCAGGTCTAAACCAGGACTAAACCAGGACTAAACCAGGACTAAACCAGGTCTAAACCAGGTCTAAACCAGGACTAAACCAGGTCTAAACCAGGTCTAAACCAGGTCTAAACCAGGTCTAAACCAGGACTAAACCAGGTCTAAACCAGGTCTAAACCAGGACTAAACCAGGACTAAACCAGGTCTAAACCTGGTGGTACCTCCATGTGATGGAGCTGGAGGCCGTCACTGAGATGAGTCCCAACAGTCTCCAGAAAAACTGCAGCTGCTCCATCTGTGACAGTTCTGACGGGATCTAGAGTCTCTGAAAACAGGTGTTCATACCTGTGCACAGGCCCCGCCCACTCTGACAGAGACCACGCCCACTTTGACAGACCACGCCCTCTCTGGGTCGTTTTAGCTGAGTAATAAACAGAGATGTGGCAATATATTCTGAACAAACAACAGTGTCCAGGTCCTGACACAGTCCAGTTTACAGAAGAAGACTAATTTTTTATTTGTGACAATAAATAAATTCATTCAACATCACAAAATAAAAAACAAAAACACAAAGTGGAAAACAAACCAGAAGAGGCATTCATATTACATCCAAAGCCTTTAAAATGTATAATTTTGTGTGTCTTTACTCGAGTAAAAGTACATTCTCTGAAATGTATTTAAGTCAACAGTTAAAGTAAATATTACTGTATATAATTTGTGATAATTGTAGTCGTTCTTTCAGTAACAATCTTCTGTTGGGGTTTGTTTCAGTTTAGCTTCAAGTTTCAGACAGAATCATCAAGAACCAGAGCAATTGTGAATTGTTCTGTAATTATTTTCATTCTGCATCATTCACAACAATCACCAACAATATTAGACGTTCTATGAGTATATCAATAACACCCTTCTCTTATTTTGGCGGGGCTTGACTTCCTCTCTCTTGTTAGTTCTGTCTTTTATGTCGTCGTCTGCGAAGGTTGTAAAAGTAACTGTTTTGACAAAGTAAGAGTAGAAAGTACAGATATTTGTTCAAAAGTGTAGAGGAAGTAAATGTAAAAAGATGAATAAATACTCAAGTAAAGTACAGTTACCTGAAAAACCTCAGGTACTGAGCCCTGTGGGACTCCAGGATGACTATTGTGCATGAGATACCAGTCACTGGTACTACTAGTCTGGTCAGTAGCAGGAGCGATAACTCCGATCTGGAGAGGGTCCTGGCTCCACTGGAAAATAAAGAGGAACTTGAAGTGAGGTCTAAACCTGGACTGAAGCTGCAGTGTGAACGGAGCAGTGGGGACTAACCATGATCTCCACTGGTCTAGATCTGGACCAACCTACACTTACCCTTGTCTGAGTCTGGTCTAGCCCTGGTTTAAACCTGGTCTACAGCTTATTCAGAGCATTGAAACAGTCCAGATCCTGATCAAAGTCTGGGTCTTGTCAGAATCTTTAAAGCAACTGTGGTTTCTGACAGAAGTAATGGATTTTGTTGGATTTATTGTAAGAGTTTTGGACGATGGGAGAAGGTCAGACTCAGAGTGAACCAGAGAGAAGACATTCAGACTCCAGACTTAAATTAGCAATTCATTTATGTAAAATAAAAAAGCAATAAATCAAAGCACTAGCCCTAATGCCTTCAGAGTGAAGACAGGGAGGGGGCAGTTTATCAAACAATTTATTTTGAAAATGTAGGTGTCATCCCCAGAGACAGAAACCTGAGATCTGACAATAGTCTTTGTGTGTTCTCAGCTCATATTCAGGACACTTACTCCACAGAGACTGGTCTGAACCCCACGACTCACAAAGGAAACATGTTCTTTTATTCAATATATTCTTACACAAGCTCCACAAACAGCAGTCAGACGAACAATAGAACCCACTTTTGTTCTGCCCTTTACTGTTTCAAACGTGGTTTAATAAGGATCTGAAAATGTCATGTTTTTCCCTGGGTTTGGAGGCGGATTAATGCAGTGAATGGGTCTAAAAAAATAAAAAAATACAGGACTTTTCGCAGATAAAGGCTTTTTGCCCAGATGATAAGGGGACTTACTTTAAACTAGTGTTGTTCTGCTTAAACATTGCAATAAAAGTTAGAGAAAGAAAGTTAGGAAGAAAACAAAATTATTCAGATGTCGTTCTTTATTTTCTTTTAATCTTATATTTATATATTGAGCTATAGACTTACATAGAACTGCTTTGATTTAGTTAAATAAAAATATAGAATTATAAAAATCGATCAGGTAAATAAAGTGTTGCTGTAATGCCCTCTCCAACCAGCAGATGGCAGTGTAGCTTTGATGAATGAGTTTCCAGTGAGGCGTTCAAACGGTAAACAAAAGTCTAAATAAGCATGAAATACATTGAAAGGTTAAATATTGGAGGAAAAAAATTGGTGAAAACACACATATTATTTCTAAGTCAAGAGGAAATTGTTTATCTTTGTTCATTTCTCCTCCTTTTCCAAAGATGGCGCTGCTGTCGTCGTGTCAACTTCCGGTTTACAGAAGCTAACCAAAATGACAACATTACGACCTTTTACCTGCGATGATTTATTTAAATTCAACAATATGTAAGTCCTGCCCGTTCTGTTTTGATAATATTAAAAAATCTGAGTTCATGGAGTCTTTATATTTTGCTTAATTTGGGAGAGATCTTCCACTCTTCCTCAATGTTGAGGAGCTGCAGTGTTAGCATCATAAAGCTAATCCGTTTGTCACAGACACATTTACAGAAATACATTTTATGAATCTACGTTTTAAATTCTCGTATGTCACTGTTAGTTCTGTAGTGATTCATGAATATGTTAAGACGCTGTTATTGTTCTGTTAACGCTTCTGTGGTTGAAGATGTGAAGAGTTGTTGAACCTTAGATGTTTGCTACAGTGCAGTCTATTAAAACTGTATTACATGAATTTTGTCTTTTGTTTTCTTTCCTGCAGTAACCTGGACCCTCTGACAGAAACTGTATCCTTTATAATACATTGTGCACGTAGTATTCAGTGCGTTATATGAGTTTATAAATCCCACTGCATCTGACTCTATTATTCCTATTTTATTACAGCTGTTATAAGTTTACCCCTAGTACTGTGCAGGTATGTGATTTGGATGCATCCAGAAATAAAAATCTGGAGACTGTAGCTGTTCCATAAGAAAGAGGTCAAAACCAGACTGAAAGGACCAGTAAAACTGATGGGACCAGGATCACTTTGTTCTGAAAATCGTTATTTGTGAAATATTTCCTTCGAGACCAGTCTCTGTTCCTTGACCTTCCTCTCAGTATGGGATCCCCTTCTACCTGCAGTACCTGGCTCATTGGCCGGAGTACTTCATCGTGGCCGAGGCACCAGGAGGAGAACTCATGGGATACAGTATGTTCTTACACCTTTTATTGACATTCTCTGTAACTTTAAACCCCATTGTTGTTTTATAAAGTGACATTTGTAAAGACTTTACCGTAGCCTGTTGTGGTGGATAATGTAAAGGGAACACTTTAAAGGAACGTTTAGAGGCATTATTTTTATTCCTCAAAAGGAGAAAGTGATGTTAGTTTTAAGTATGGACATTTATTTTTATAGTTAACCCATTTAGATTTTTTTTCATAAAATGCAGCAAAAAACTTATCTGAATTGGTTTTAGTTGGATTTAAACAGGTTTTAGTTGGATTTGGACATGTTTTAGATGGATTTGAACAGGTTTAAGTTGGATTTCAATAGGTTTTGGGTGGATTTTAACAGGTTTTAGTTGGATTTTAAGAGGTTTTATGGGATTTAAACAGGTTTCAGATGGGTTTGAACAGGTTTTATTCTCATTAATCTGTCCTTGTGCTGTATCTTCCTGGTTTTTTATTCAGTTATGGGTAAAGCTGAAGGCTCCGTGGCCCGAGAGGAGTGGCACGGTCATGTGACGGCTCTGTCTGTGGCCCCTGAGTTCAGACGACTGGGACTCGCCGCTAAACTCATGGAGATGTTGGAGGAGATCTCAGAACGGTCAGGCCCTTCCTCAAAAACAAGAGCTCCAACACATCAGAGGAGTTAATAAGACGGCACTGTGTTAATCCTCGTGTCTGTTTGTGTTTTTAGGAAAGGAGGGTTCTTCGTGGACCTGTTCGTGCGAGTGTCCAATCAGGTCGCGGTGAACATGTACAAACGTCTGGGCTACAGCGTTTACAGAACCGTCATCGAGTATTACTCTGCCAGCAACGGAGAACCGGACGAGGACGCCTACGGTGAGAGCACTCATCTGTATATGAGGGTTTAGATGGATTTGGACAGGTTTAGATGGATTTGGACAGGTTTTAGTTGGATTTGATCAGGTTTTAGTTGGATTTGAACAGGTTTTAGTTGGATTTGAACAGGTTTTAGTCGGATTTGAACAGGTTTTAGTTGGATTTGAACAGGTTTTAGTTGGATTTGAACAGGTTTTAGTAGGATTTGAACAGGTTTTAGTAGGATTTGTGTCAGGTCTAAAGCCTCATTGTCTCTTTATTTCCTGATGTGTATTTTTCCACAGACATGAGGAAGGCCTTGTCTCGAGACACAGAGAAGAAGTCCATCATCCCTCTGCCTCACCCGGTCCGACCCGAGGACATCGAATAACAGAGGACTGTGGCTCTCCACACACCTGTCCACACACCTGTCCACACACCTGTCCACACACACACACACACACACCTGTCCACACACACACACCTGACCTGAGGAGAGCCACAGTCACCGCTTCATCAGCTCAACCTTTTTAACTCAATCTGCTGTAAATGAAATTAATCTGAATCATTAAAATCCATAAACTCTGGTCTGGTCTTTCTCTGGTCTTACTATGGTCTTACTCTGGTCTTTCTCTGGTCTTACTATGGTCTTACTCTGGTCTTACTATGGTCTTACTATGGTCTTACTATAGTCTTACTCTGGTCTTTCTCTGGTCTTACTATAGTCTTACTCTGGTCTTACTATAGTCTTACTCTGGTCTTACTATAGTCTTACTCTGGTCTTTCTCTGGTCTTACTATAGTCTTACTCTGGTCTTACTATAGTCTTACTCTGGTCTTACTATGGTCTTACTCTGGTCTTTCTCTGGTCTTACTCTGGTCTTACTCTGGTCTTTCTCTGGTCTTACTATAGTCTTACTCTGGTCTTACTCTGGTCTTACTATGGTCTTACTCTGGCCTTACTATGGTCTTAGTCTGGTCTTTCTCTGGTCTTACTCTGGTCTTAGTCTGGTCTCAGTCTGGCCTTACTATAGTCTTACTCTGGTCTTAGTCTGGTCTTTCTCTGGTCTTACTATAGTCTTACTCTGGTCTTACTATAGTCTTAGTCTGGTCTCAGTCTGGCATTACTATAGTCTTACTCTGGTCTTAGTCTGGTCTTACTATAGTCTTACTCTGGTCTTACTCTGGTCTTACTATAGTCTTACTCTGGTCTTTCTCTGGTCTTACTCTGGTCTTAGTCTGGTCTTAGTCTGGTCTTACTATAGTCTTACTCTGGTCTTAGTCTGGTCTTTCTCTGGTCTTACTATAGTCTTACTATGGTCTTACTCTGGTCTTAGTCTGGTCTTTCTCTGGTCTTACTATAGTCTTACTCTGGTCTTTTTCTGGTCTTACTATAGTCTTACTATGGTCTTACTCTGGTCTTAGTCTGGTCTTTCTCTGGTCTTACTATAGTCTTACTCTGGTCTTTCTCTGGTCTTACTATAGTGTTACTCTGGTCTTACTATAGTCTTACTCTGGTCTTTCTCTGGTCTTACTATAGTCTTTCTCTGGTCTTACTATAGTCTTACTCTGGTCTTACTATAGTCTTACTCTGGTCTTTCTCTGGTCTTACTATAGTCTTACTCTGGTCTTTCTCTGGTCTTTCTCTGGTCTTACTATAGTCTTACTCTGGTCTTAGTCTGGTCTTTCTCTGGTCTTACTAAAGTCTTACTCTGGTCTTACTCTGGTCTTACTCTGGTCTTACTATAGTCTTACTCTGGTCTTTCTCTGGTCTTACTCTGGTCTTAGTCTGGTCTTAGTCTGGTCTTACTATAGTCTTACTCTGGTCTTACTCTGGTCTTACTATGGTCTTTCTCTGGTCTTTCTCTGGTCTTACTATAGTCTTACTCTGGTCTTACTCTGGTCTTACTATAGTCTTACTCTGGTCTTACTATAGTCTTACTCTGGTCTTTCTCTGGTCTTACTATAGTCTTACTCTGGTCTTACTATAGTCTTACTCTGGTCTTTCTCTGGTCTTACTATAGTCTTACTCTGGTCTTACTATAGTCTTACTCTGGTCTTACTATAGTCTTACTCTGGTCTTTCTCTGGTCTTACTATAGTCTTACTCTGGTCTTACTATAGTCTTACTCTGGTCTTACTATAGTCTTACTCTGGTCTTTCTCTTGTCTTACTATAGTCTTACTCTGGTCTTACTATAGTCTTACTCTGGTCTTTCTCTGGTCTTACTATAGTCTTACTCTGGTCTTACTATAGTCTTACTCTGGTCTTACTATAGTCTTACTCTGGTCTTACTCTGGTCTTTCTCTGGTCTTACTCTGGTCTTACTCTGGTCTTACTCTATACTCTTGTCTTTCTCTGGTCTTACTATAGTCTTACTCTGGTCTTTCTCTGGTCTTACTATAGTCTTACTCTGGTCTTACTCTGGTCTTACTATAGTCTTACTCTAGTCTTTCTCTGGTCTTACTATAGTCTTACTCTGGTCTTTCTCTGGTCTTACTCTAGTCTTACTCTGGTCTTACTATGGTCTTTCTCTGGTCTTACTCTAGTCTTTCTCTGGTCTTACTATAGTCTTACTCTGGTCTTTCTCTGGTCTTACTATAGTCTTACTCTGGTCTTACTATAGTCTTACTCTGGTCTTTCTCTGGTCTTACTATAGTCTTACTCTGGTCTTACTTGTCTTACTCTGGTCTTTCTCTGGTCTTACTATAGTCTTACTCTGGTCTTACTATAGTCTTACTCTGGTCTTACTATGGTCTTAGTCTGGTCTTTCTCTGGTCTTACTATAGTCTTACTCTGGTCTTTCTCTTGTCTTACTATGGTCTTAGTCTGGTCTTTGGTCTTACTCTGGTCTTACTCTGGTCTTACTCTGGTCTTACTATAGTCTTTCTCTGGTCTTACTATAGTCTTACTCTGGTCTTACTATAGTCTTACTCTGGTCTTACTATAGTCTTACTCTGGTCTTACTACACTCTGGTCTTACTCTGGTCTTTCTCTCTGGTCTTACTATAGTCTTACTCTGGTCTTACTATAGTCTTACTCTGGTCTTTCTCTGGTCTTACTATAGTCTTACTCTGGTCTTACTATAGTCTTACTCTGGTCTTACTATGGTCTTACTCTGGTCTTACTCTGGTCTTACTATAGTCTTACTCTGGTCTTACTCTGGTCTTACTCTGGTCTTACTCTGGTCTTACTATAGTCTTACTCTGGTCTTACTATAGTCTTACTCTGGTCTTACTATAGTCTTACTCTGGTTTTTCTCTGGTCTTACTATAGTCTTACTCTGGTCTTACTATAGTCTTACTCTGGTCTTACTCTGGTCTTACTATAGTCTTACTCTGGTCTTACTATAGTCTTACTCTGGTCTTTCTCTGGTCTTACTATAGTCTTACTCTGGTCTTACTATAGTCTTACTCTGGTCTTTCTCTGGTCTTACTATAGTCTTACTCTGGTCTTACTATAGTCTTACTCTGGTCTTACTATAGTCTTACTCTGGTCTTACTATAGTCTTTCTCTGGTCTTACTATAGTCTTACTCTGGTCTTACTATAGTCTTACTCTGGTCTTTCTCTGGTCTTACTATAGTCTTACTCTGGTCTTACTATAGTCTTACTCTGGTCTTTCTCTGGTCTTACTCTGGTCTTACTCTGGTCTTACTCTGGTCTTTCTCTGGTCTTACTATAGTCTTACTCTGGTCTTTCTCTGGTCTTACTATAGTCTTACTCTGGTCTTACTATAGTCTTACTCTGGTCTTTCTCTGGTCTTACTATAGTCTTACTCTGGTCTTACTATAGTCTTACTCTGGTCTTTCTCTGGTCTTACTATAGTCTTACTCTGGTCTTACTATAGTCTTACTCTGGTCTTACTATAGTCTTACTCTGGTCTTACTATAGTCTTACTCTGGTCTTACTATAGTCTTACTCTGGTCTTACTCTAGTCTTACTCTGGTCTTTCTCTGGTCTTACTATAGTCTTACTCTGGTCTTACTATAGTCTTACTCTGGTCTTTCTCTGGTCTTACTATAGTCTTTCTCTGGTCTTACTATAGCTTACTCTGGTCTTTCTCTGGTCTTTCTCTGGTCTTACTATAGTCTTACTCTGGTCTTACTCTGGTCTTACTATAGTCTTACTCTGGTCTTACTATAGTCTTACTCTGGTCTTACTATAGTCTTACTCTGGTCTTCTATCTCTCTGTCTTACTCTAGTCTTACTCTGGTCTTACTATAGTCTTACTCTGGTCTTACTCTGGTCTTACTATAGTCTTACTCTGGTCTTACTATAGTCTTACTCTGGTCTTACTATGGTCTTACTCTGGTCTTACTATAGTCTTACTCTGGTCTTACTCTGGTCTTACTCTGGTCTTTCTCTGGTCTTACTCTGGTCTTACTATAGTCTTACTCTGGTCTTTCTCTGGTCTTACTATAGTCTTTCTCTGGTCTTACTATAGTCTTACTCTGGTCTTTCTAGTCTTACTCTGGTCTTACTATAGTCTTACTCTGGTCTTACTTGTCTTATTTACTCTGGTCTTACTCTAGTCTTACTCTGGTCTTTCTCTGGTCTTACTATAGTCTTACTCTGGTCTTACTATAGTCTTACTCTGGTCTTTCTCTGGTCTTACTATAGTCTTACTCTGGTCTTACTATAGTCTTACTCTGGTCTTTCTCTGGTCTTACTATAGTCTTACTCTGGTCTTACTATAGTCTTACTCTGGTCTTTCTCTGGTCTTACTATAGTCTTACTCTGGTCTTACTATAGTCTTACTCTGGTCTTTCTCTGGTCTTACTATAGTCTTACTCTGGTCTTTCTCTGGTCTTACTATAGTCTTACTCTGGTCTTACTATAGTCTTACTCTGGTCTTTCTATGGTCTTACTCTGGTCTTTCTCTGGTCTTCTATGGTCTTACTCTGGTCTTACTATAGTCTTACTCTGGTCTTACTCTGGTCTTACTATAGTCTTACTCTGGTCTTTCTCTGGTCTTACTATAGTCTTACTCTGGTCTTACTATAGTCTTACTCTGGTCTTACTATAGTCTTACTCTGGTCTTACTATAGTCTTACTCTGGTCTTTCTCTGGTCTTACTATAGTCTTTCTCTGGTCTTACTATAGTCTTTCTCTGGTCTTACTATGGTCTTAGTCTGGTCTTTCTCTGGTCTTACTATAGTCTTACTCTGGTCTTTCTCTGGTCTTACTATAGTCTTACTCTGGTCTTTCTCTGGTCTTACTATAGTCTTACTCTGGTCTTTCTCTGGTCTTACTCTGGTCTTTCTCTGGTCTTACTATAGTCTTACTCTGGTCTTACTATAGTCTTACTCTGGTCTTTCTCTGGTCTTACTATAGTCTTACTCTGGTCTTACTCTGGTCTTACTCTGGTCTTTCTCTGGTCTTACTATAGTCTTACTCTGGTCTTACTATAGTCTTACTCTGGTCTTTCTCTGGTCTTACTATAGTCTTACTCTGGTCTTTCTCTGGTCTTACTATAGTCTTTCTCTGGTCTTACTATAGTCTTTCTCTGGTCTTACTATAGTCTTTCTCTGGTCTTACTATAGTCTTACTCTGGTCTTACTATGGTCTTACTATAGTCTTACTATAGTCTTACTCTGGTCTTAGTCTGGTCTTTGGTCTTTCTCTGGTCTTACTATAGTCTTTCTCTGGTCTTACTATAGTCTTACTCTGGTCTTTCTCTGGTCTTACTATAGTCTTACTATGGTCTTACTATGGTCTTAGTCTGGTCTTTCTCTGGTCTTACTATGGTCTTAGTCTGGTCTTTGGTCTTACTCTGGTCTTTCTCTGGTCTTACTATAGTCTTACTCTGGTCTTTCTCTGGTCTTAGTCTGGTCTTTCTCTGGTCTTACTATAGTCTTACTCTGGTCTTTCTCTGGTCTTACTATAGTCTTACTCTGGTCTTTCTCTGGTCTTACTATAGTCTTACTCTGGTCTTTCTCTGGTCTTACTATAGTCTTACTCTGGTCTTACTATAGTCTTTCTCTGGTCTTACTATGGTCTTACTATAGTCTTACTATAGTCTTACTCTGGTCTTAGTCTGGTCTTTGGTCTTTCTCTGGTCTTACTATAGTCTTACTCTGGTCTTTCTCTGGTCTTACTATAGTCTTACTATGGTCTTTCTCTGGTCTTACTATGGTCTTACTATGGTCTTAGTCTGGTCTTTCTCTGGTCTTACTATAGTCTTACTCTGGTCTTTCTCTGGTCTTACTATAGTCTTACTATGGTCTTACTATAGTCTTACTATAGTCTTACTCTGGTCTTAGTCTGGTCTTTGGTCTTAGTCTGGTCTTAGTTTTTTATCAAGACAGTTTTATAAAACAGATTTATTTTTTCAGGAGAAACTGGAGAAAAAACATCTGAGAGTTTAACAAAAGAAACAAAGACTGATTTAAACAGGTTCAAGTTGGATTTGGAACAGGTTTGAAATTGATTTTAACTGGTTTTGGTTGGATTTAAACCGGTTTCACGTGGATTAAATTAGATTCTATTTGGACTTGGACAAATTTTAGATGGATTTGAGATGTTTTTTATTGGATTTGAACCGGTTTTAGATCAATCTGAACAGGGTTAAGTTGGATGTGAACAGGTTTTCCTTGGATTTCAGGTCCATTGTGTTTAATTCCAGTATAAACCTAAAATACAAAAGAGGGGGTAATAACTTTCCCATGTCTTTATTTCACCCAAAGACCCAGACACAGACAGGTTTAGATGGATGTATTTATAAAGACACGTATGTTTTTGTAAAAATCTAGAGTGAGTCTCTACTGAGCGTCTCGGTCCTGTTCGCTCTCGCTGCTGCTGCTCTCGTCAGAGTCGTCTCTGTCGTCGAACGCCTCCGTCGTCTCCGCGTTCTCTCTTTTCTCTGTGTTTTCTGAGTTTTCTGTGCGCGGCTCGTTTTCGGGAGAAGACGAAGACGACGGCGACGAAGAGGAAGAGGAGGCGGAGTTGGTGGAGTCGGGCTCCGTCGGCTGGTTTTCCGCAGGTTTGTCGTCATCTTCGGGCTCCACCTGCTGCCGTTTCCACATCTTGGCCATGGCCAGCAGTTTGAGGTTGGGCTGGTTCGCAGAGTCCTCGGGGAAAATGTAGTCGTAGTATTCCTCCCACCCGGCCTCCGACTGAAGGATGGAAAACAGAAACACTATGAACAAAACAGGCTTCAAACACAGTCAGAATGGGTAAAAATGTGGTTTTAACAGGATTTAGGGGAAAACGAACAGGTTTAAATGGATTTCAACAGGTTTTAGCTGAATTTAAACAAGATTTAGATGGATTTGAACAGGATTTATTTGTTGAAATCCAACATTCGGATTAGACTTAGTTTAGTCTTGTTTCAGTCCTGGATTAGTCTTGGTTTAATCCTTGTCTTAGTCCTAATTTCATCCCAGTTGAATCATGGTTTAGCCTGGTCTAAGTCCCGGTTCTTACCCCGTCCTCGGCCGTGACCTTCCGTCTCTTCTTGACTTTCTCCGGCAGCAGTTTTCGGACTCGTTCCTGGGTCTGGTCTGAGCCGAAGTCCCTCTCGAAGTCCCTCCAGGCCTCGAGCAGCATCAGTCGCTCCTCCTTCTCCTCGCAGTTCCTCAGGCTCCGGTTGGCCTCCTCGTAAACCTGCCGACACTTGTGCACGCGCTCAGAACACTCCACCGACAGCTCGAACTTCGCAAAACTCAGCCACACCTGGAAAAAACATCACAATAAAGTGTTAGAAAACCCGGCTCAGTCGTGTTTTAGTCCAGGTTCATAAAAGCAGGTTGAGGTGGGACCTTGACGTGTTGCGTTCGCTGCAGCAGACGTTTGTAAAGGCTCCTGGTGTTTTCAAACTCTTCCTGCTCGATCTCGAAGTCGATGTAAGACTTCCACAAAACCTGAGGAAACAAGTCGGAACAAATCAGACATTTTTTCTTTTTATAGAACACATTCTTCTAAGTCTGCTCTGATTTGAGAAAAACCTATTCAAATCCAATGAAAACCTGTTTTAATCTAAACTAAACTGAAATCTGTCTGAATCCAACTAAAACTTCTTTAAATTCAACTTAAACCTGTTGTAATCAGATCACTCTCGGGTGATATTTCTGGTTACCTCGGGCATGTCGAGGCGCGGCTGTCCGATGGCCAGCTCGAAGATGGCCCTGGCTCGTTCGATGTCTCCCAGGATGGTCTCTAACTCGGCGAACTTGATCCAGGTGGTGCAGTTCTCGGGGCTGAACTCCAGGTATTTCTCGTAGAGCTTCCTGCAGCGGTCGAACTCCCTCAGCTGCAGCTCCAGCTCGATGTAGCCCTTCAGCAGCTTGTTCTTGGGACATTTCCCGATGGCTGTGCCCTGGGACAGACCGCAATGGGTTTTTATTTATTTTTTATAAACAGGAGGAAGCACTTTAGCGTTAGCTCGTCCTGAGGAACCGCCTCGAGTCTCACCATGACTTTTCTCGACGCCTGGAGGTTTTTCTGTCGGATCTCAAACTGAGCGAAGAGAAGCCAGATTTTTGCAAATGTGAACTGAACAGAAGGAAACACAAGAGAACTGACGGTTAGAAACAAGAAACAGACTTTTCTCTGGAATAATGTTAAAGTAAGAATGAGTTTAAATACCTTTTTGTGAGGAATGAGCTCCAGACAGGCCTGATAAACCTGACGAGTCCTGTCTGCGTCCTGCAGAGAAAACACAGGACAAAAATGGGTTTTAGATGGAATTAAACAGGTTTTACTCAGATTTAAACAGGTTCTACTCTGATTTAAAAAGGTTTTACTCAGATCGGAACAGGTTTTACTCAGATCGGAACATGTTTTTCTTGGATTTCCCCCTGACCTTGAGCTCCAGCTCCTCGTACAGGGCGTAGTTGATCCACAGATAGATGTAGCGCCTCCAGTGCCTCTTCTCCTGAACCGGCGGGACGTTGGCGATGGCTCGTTCGTAAACCTCTCTGACGGCGTCCGGGTCCGAGTCGCTCTCCAGAAGACGCAGGTAATCGAACCAGGCGTCGTAGTTGTGAGGGTTGGCCTAAAGACATCATCAGGATTCATTAGGATTCATCAGGATTAAAGAGGAACACAGCGGTTTAAACCTGGACGGGTCCTGACCTTGACTTCCTCTTCGTACTGAAAGCGTCGTTTGCTGACGATGACGTCCTCGATCCCTCGTCGATCTCCAAACTTCTTCTCGAACACAGTGTAATTCTTGAACAGCTCCTGGGCCTGGCTTTTGGGAATCCTGTCCAGGGCGTATTTATAGATGACACGGACTCGCTCGAACTGAAACAGAACCAGGAGGGGTTTTAGTGGGATTTAGACAGGTTTTAGTTGGACTTGAACAGGTTTTACTCACCTCTTTCTGCGTTTCCTCGAATCGAGCGAAGGCCACATACAGATTCTCATCGACGTAATCTTCTCCGAAAAACTCCACGGCTCGTTCGTAGACCTTTCTGCTGTGAGCGATGTAGCCGTGTTTCTCCTCGAACCGAGCGTACTTGATCCAGTTCTTCACCTCGGGATGGACCATCACGAGTTCTCAGGAGTCAAGGACATTAACAAACAGAGAAGACTGAAATACATTTAACTGAATCTGGGTCACATCAGAAAAGAGGCACAAAAAAACATCTACTGTGTGAATTTTGTCTAGCGTTGAATCCAGGTTTTTTGGGCAGATGAGCTCTTTCTGACCAGATTTCCACTGCAAACAGCCCCTGAATGAAGCTGATTAAAGGATATATCGTTCGTAGATGGAGCGGGCCTTGTCCACTTCTTTGTATCTGAGCTCAAAGTTGATGTAGGAGTGCCAGGCCTGTAGCTCAGGTTCCCACTCCATCCAGCGCTCGAACACCTGCCTGCAGCCGGCCACGTTCCCCAGCATCTCCTCCATGTACGTGTACTTATACCTGTAAAAACACACATTTACACCCACTTGAACGCACCACGGCTTGTGACAGAACTTAGTAAAAGCACTAAAAATGGCCCTAGGAGTCAGTAAATGCACCAGAACTGGTACTAGGACTCAGTAAACGCACCAGAACTGGTACTAGGAGTCAGTAAACGCACCAGAACTGGTCCTAGGAGTCAGTAAACGCTCCAGAACTGGTCTTAGATCAGTAGAAAACTGTCTAATGTACGACTGTGAGAACGCGGCAGAACTGGTACTAGGAGTCAGTAAACGCACCAGAACTGGTCCTAGGAGTCAGTAAATGCACCAGAACTGGTCCTAGGAGTCAGTAAATGCACCAGAACTGGTCTTAGGAGTCAGTAAATGCACCAGAACTGGTACTAGGAGTCAGTAAACGCACCAGAACTGGTTGACCCGCGGCAGGATGGTGATGGCTCGGTCCCAGATGTTGCGGGCATGGTTGACCTGTCGGGTTTTCATCTCCATCTCGGCGTATTTGAGCCACAGAGTGATGTTCCTGTGGTCCACGTCCAGAGCACGCTCGTAGATCGAACGGGCCCTGAGATTAATAAAGAGAGACGCCGTTAGTGAAACAACATAAACGGTTTTATGAAGCAAACAGAAAGACTAATGGAATGAACCCTAAAGATGCAAAGCTGAATAATGAAGTATACGCATTTAAATATATAAGTAGTAAAGCTACAGTCAAGAGTTTAAAGCAACACTGTCATTTTTGAAACAATAAAATATCATATAACAAAGTTTACTGGTTTTACCTCTGGACTTCCTGCAGACTCTCCTCCCATTGTGCGTATTTGATCCAGTTACTGATGACAGTGCGGTTCTTTCTGATGTTGTCCTCAAACCCCTAAAAACAAACAAAAAAACATATTAGACTCAACTCACAGTGAAGTAACAAACAGCACTTAAAATCTTGTAATTGCGTAAAATATTGATGTTTTTTTACCTTCCTCTTCTTGAGTTTGTAGTCGTTGAGCTCCTCTTTGTCGGTGATCTTCTGTTTCGGAGGCGGAGGCAGCAGCTCCAGTTCCCTCTCTTTGGCTTCTCTCAGGAGCTGCTCCGCTGTGATCTGCACCTCAGCCGGAGCCTTGTTCTTCACCTGAAACACATCCGGGTTTATACATTAGAAACCACATGTACGGTGCAATAAATCACTTGGACCTGATTGCCTGTGTGAACTTTAAGAGTAATTTAACATTTTGTTCCCTTTTGTGGGTTTGGAAATCACAAAGTCACAAAGTCAACAGCAACTTAAACTATGCAACAGTTGATGTTCTAATGAACAACACGGCTATAAATTATAAGAACAAAATTAAAGAGTCATACTAGACTCATTTAAAGCATGTTTATAGGATGTATAAGTGGATTCAAAATACTATTGCCTAAAGCTGGTGGAGAAGCTCTCGCCATTTGAACATTTAGTACTAAATAAATCTGCCCCCTATAACAAGAGGTTTAATACATAATTAGTTCTTTAAACTGAAGATAAGCAAAACAAACACTGCTGAAAACAGAGAAAGCAAGTTTCACAAACCAAAGCTTTAGCTTAGATTAGCTTAATTGGCATTTCAGTCGTGTTACTGGATAATATTCTATTTGTGTTAGAATGTTAAAAGTAGGGGCTATTATTACCAACAAGCCTCTGTGTTATGGTCAATGTAATAATAAAGATGAATTAAAAGATAAACACGTGTGTTGAACTTTCAGTGTTGTTAACATTAGCTTAGCCACAGTTAGCTCTGTCTTTACTCCTGTTTGAGCTTCTCTAACCTTCGCCACTTTCGGGATCCGCTGTTTTCCCGCCGCCGTAGACGCCATTTTTCCGGTAGGGTCGGTCAGAACCTCACAATCTGGACTTTAATGAGAAAATCGATATAAAAATCTAACACCGGGGTAGAAACGATTTCGTTATAGCCGCGCAACAGCCGCCATGTCAGTACCCACAATGCTTTGCGGACTCCAGCAACCAATCAGATAACCAGCGTTACGTTGCTATGGTTACTTCGTCTGCTCTTGTAGCCGTTAGCGAGAAGTTTTTAATATGAGAAATAATCTAAATTTTGCCGCTTAAAAATACATTCTGTTGATAAATTACATTTTAAATAGTTTCGTTAACATTTCCACGAGGCGTAGAAAGGTTTTTGCTTTACATTTAGCTTTTAAAACGTGGAAAAGGTGAGTGTTTTTTTCACCTTTCTCCTCGTTTAATCACTAAAGACTGCACTGCTTTCACTTTCTTGTATTTTTCAATTTTATTTACTTTATCTATATTGTACATAATCATCTAAGAACCAAGTATTAAAAAAGTAATTGTGATAAAAGGCAAATATTAAATACATATAACAATGTCCAATTCTTATTACGGAGGGATATTAATAGAATATATATATATTTAAAGAGAGAGAGGGAGAGAATATGCCACAAGTAAGTCGTTAATTTTACTTAAATAGTAATTTAGTAACATTTGGGACACTCTATTTGACTATTACACATAAATAAGCACGTCTACAGAGTGGTGTTCAACAATTTATATACAATAACACATTAAACTGAATTAATGCAATAAATTTCAAGTAAACCTGTCGTAGTGTTGTAGTTGGATTTTAACTGGATTTGGATGGATTTGAACAGGGAGTTATAGGGTTTCTAAGCTGTGTCTCTTTATTTTGTCATCAGAAATGTACCAGTAATAATTTAAGAAAATCAGACTTTATTGCTCTTTGCTGTATTTCCTCATCAGTTAAACCTGTTAAAACGTCTCTGCTCCAGTCCAGGTCCGAGGTGAAGATGAGGTCTTTAGTCTCGTCTCTGGGAGAGGTTCAGACGGTGACAGTGAGACGAGCTGAATCTGCAGACGCTCATGGAGTGGAGGCTCTGATCGACAGGAACCCTTCAGCTGTGGCCGTGTTCGGGAGAGTCCACGTCCTCCACCTGCTGTGAGTTAACCCCACTCCTCAGTGTGTTATAAAACCGCCGCCTGACGTGTCCTCTCTGTCGCAGAGAAAAGGCGAACCTGGCTGTGACTCTGGCCAACGACAAAGAGCAGATCGTGGCCCACGCCTGTTTCTTCGATCATCCCGTCAGAGACTTGGTGGACCAGGCCGAGTGGGAGCCTCTCCTGCAGCAGCTCTCTGGGACCAAGAAATACAAAGTCAGTGTCGTCATCTCTCAATATGACACTTGGTTTAATGGTTAAAAATCATTCCTTTGTTTTTACTGTAGACATTACTAATACACATTACTGTTTAGTTGAAAACAGCCAAAAAACATAATATTTAAAGCAGTCTTTTTTACCGATAACTTTACATTTTGCCTTGTGTCAGTAGCAGAAAAATGAAAACTGGACAAAATGGCTGACTTTTTGGTTCTTTCTCTTTCTCAGGCGGTGAACACACTGTTCCTGCATCTGTTTGTGTCAGAGCCGGCGTTTGCTGCAGCCAGTTCGATGGAGATCATGAGGTAGAAAAAAAACTTTGTAAGGATCCGACAAAGTCAAAGTTTATCTGCTGTGATTAAAGTAAACATGCTGTTTAAAGACTACAGTCGAGTACGTACACAGCATGGTTAATTAATCGAGAAGCCAGATTAAAACAACACAAAACAACAAGCCTGTACAAATAGTGAAGTGAGAAATGGCCTTAACATGTCGACCTTGGAGAAAAATCTAAGTTTACCAACTAACTAAAGACTCCTCCTTTTTGTTTCAGGGCAGTGTTCAGCGCCGTCCCAGAGCTGCAGTTCGTCCTTCTGCTCAGTCCACACTTCTCTGAACTCGGTAAACACTTCACTTTTTGTTTGCCTTTAAAGAGTTGAGTCCCACCAAAAGCTGTGAGAGTGACGGACGAGGGCTGTCACTCTACCTTTACTCATGATTTTCACCCACATCTGTGTTTCTCTGACGCTGCTGTGATGTGGTTTGAGCAGATCCAGCTCTGAGTGAGGTCTTTGAGCCGATGCAGGTCGTGAGTCCAGCTGAACAGCAGTGTGTCGCTCAGATCTGTCTCAGAGAACAGCACTGCCCCAAACTGTTCATCCGTCCGGCCAGGTCAGTACCGCTGCTCTGACAACAAGAACTTCAGTCTGAGGAAAGAAATCATTATTCACTTTCATAAAAACCTTCAAGCCAATCAGAATTTTGGAAGAAAAATCAAAAGTTGCAGTCTTTTCATGTGTTATTTTTCTCCTTCTTTGTTTCTGTCTTGTTTCTTTCATTTGCTGGTTTTATGGAATGTCAGTGAAGGACAAAAACAGCTTCAACAGCTCTGAAAGTTCCCCTAATGGCCTCTAAGTGGCGCTCTTTTGCTCTCTATCCTGGTGTTTTATATTCAACACACAGTCTGTTCTGTGGACTGTAGCAGTATTTCCAGCAGAACACTACAGATGCATAATAAAGTGCCTCTGAACAGACACACACCAATCAGAGAAAACACACACACAAGACCCGCCCCATTTTTATAAACTGATATAAACAGAATTTATATTCAGTGTAAATGGCTTTGAAGAGAAGTATTTCAGACGCATATTACTTTATAGTTATACAAATACTATAACAGTGAGATTTAGACTTTTAGAGTTGTTTATGGGTTAAAACCAGATCTTTTCTGAATTAAACACAACCGTGAAAGAGTGAGGAGCTGAAATGGAGACAACTGCTGCAGCTCTTCTGTTTGGAGTTTAGAAATATCACAAACAACAGTAACTCTCTTCTTCTTCTGTTTTGTAGCAGTTTTTCTTACAGCAGCCTCTGACCTTCACTGAGCTCAGTTATTATTAAACTCTCTGTATTTCAGGGTTGAGGACCACGACGACGTGATGCGAGTTTTCTCAGAACAGACCAAAGTCCTGTCTGCGGTGGACCAGCCGTTCTTTTTGGCAGAACTCATCGAAGCAGAGAACGACCACAACCGCACGGCCGTCTGTGAGGTTTGTTTTACCTGAGTCCTGCTTTTTTTACACAGACAGACCTCACAGATCTTCTTTTGGAGCTCAGAAATGCAACCAGGTTTATCTTCTGTCAGAGCCGACAGCAGCTGGTTCTGCTCCAGCTCGATGTGTCACTGAACAGACTGTGTCCGAGTCTGAGACACTTGGGCTTTTGGTCAAAAACACACAGCCACACATCGCTCCAGAGAGAGGACTGGAGAATGTCCAGGATTAGTACAGGTTTTTTGGCTCATATTTCAACTGAAAACAAATATGGCTCAAACATGAAAATGAAAAAAAGAAGACAGAAAAACAGGGTTCACGCAGGTCCTTAATGGTGCATTCAGGTGCTCCTCGGGAACTTGGGAAGTTATTTAGACGATTTTAGCAACGATTAGTGTCAGTTGAAACCAGGCCAGACTGTTTTTTCTCAGAGCGACGGTGTGGCTGTGGGCTTCATCAGCGTCACCTCCAACGTGGACGTGAAAAGTCTGCAGCAGCTCTTCGACCTCAGCGAGTACGAGAGCGTGTTCACAAGAGGACAACCCCAGGCTCGGTCCGACCAATCAGAGAGCAGAGAGGAGACAGGGCCCGCCCCCTCGGGACAGAGGACTGGACTCGTCTCTGGTCTTCACTCAGAGGTCTGCTGCCCCACTCTCACTGATGTTCAACTGGGTTTCTGTTACAGAGTGATGTAGATAAGTAACATCATGGGCTACAATAAGAGAATATGTTCAAGTCATTTGGATGTTTATACACACAGCACTGAGTTTTATTCAGGTGAGGATAGAAAAAGTAAAGTAAACTATAAAGGACTAAACCAGACCATGTAATCCCAGACAAAACTGGACTAAACCAGACCATGTAATCCCAGACTAAACCAGGTTAAACTGGACTAAACCAGGTTAAACTGGACTGAACCAGACCATGTAATCCAGACTAAACCAGGCCAGACTCCATGATGTTGGGATCAGTCGTTCAGAGGTTTTCATTTACAGACCTGTGCACTGTGTTTTTGAAGATTTCAGAAGAGTTTCAAATAATGAGAAGTAAAAGATGTTTATTATATTGATTCACTTCCTGTTTGTGAACAGAAGGAGACAGAGCCGTCTGAGGCAGAGGACCTCTCTCAGAATCACAGAGCCTTCAGCATCCAGTTCTTCGCCATCGACAGGAATCATGACTCCAGGTGCGTCCCGTCAGAGGGTCCCGAGCCCCTCAGCCCCTCAGCCCTTCAGCCCCTCAGCCCTTCAGCCCCTCAGCCCCTCAGCCCCTCAGCCCCTCAGCCCTTCAGCCCCTCAGCCCCTCAGCCCTTCAGCCCCTCAGCCCCTCAGCCCTTCAGCCCCTCAGCCCTTCAGCCTGAGCCTGTTAGAATTCTGCTCTGTTCTTAAACAGGTCCTGACTGTGTCCTGTTCTGTTGCAGATCTGTGGACTTCTTGCCCTACATCTTCAGACTCTTCCCTGTGAGTCACATCATTTAGTCCAGGTTTTATTCTGATCTAGTCCTGATTTAGACTTTGGGCTGGTGTTTTATTGCTGTTTTCGTCTGATTCTTGCGTCTTCAGGATCGAGAGCTGTGCCTGATCACGGTGCCCACTCTGTCGCCCGAGTTCCCGCTGCTGCAGAGCTTCCACAGAGTCGCTCCCAAAAACATCAGCGCTCCTCCCGACGAGCTCTACGTCCTGCACCGAGACGCACTCAAGTAACGTCCCCAGAGACATACTTAAACCAGAGCTGTGGACTCAGGCTTCAGTCACACATTTAATGACTTCTTCTCTTCTCTTTCTTTCTAATAACTTCTCTCTGTAAAACTCAGCGCTACAGGGCTTTACAACCAAAGAACAAAAAGCACCAAAGCACAGAAAAAATCATTAGGACAATACTTTTATGACAAAATATTCTATAGAAATACAAGCACTTGTCAGTTCTGTTAAATAAATACAGATTTAAAGCTTACATTGTTTATTTTTAACATAATATTAGTGAAAAGATGCCTTGAAGAATAGGACTTTGGACTTGACTTGGACTTGACTTGGACATTAGGACCACGACTCGAGACTTACCTGTGACTGATCTACACAGTGTAATGGTACAGATCTGTTCCTTCAGGTCCGTTCAGGTGAGACGAGCCGTCCCCAAAGACAGAGACTCAGTGTTGGACCTGGTCAAGGATCTGGATCAGAAGGACTTCCTGCTCCAAGATCTGGACTTGTTCTACGAGAAGGAAACAGACCAGGTTAGAGTTGGACTTAAACAGAAACCAGGACCTCATTAATACAGACGTTTAACTAGATTAGTGCCTGGAGCCTGTCTGACTCTGGGTTAGTGCCGGCTCCTCTCTGAGTCGGGACCAGACACAGCTGGGGCTCCTCTGGCTCCGGGTCAGCAACCAGTCGACAAAATACAGGCCTCCTGCTCCAGAGCGCTCACTCTAACTGGAACTGTAAAAATACAACTAAAACTGCTCAAATATAACTAAAGCCTGTTGAGATTCATCTAAAATCTGTTCAAATCCCAATAAAACCAGCTCAAATCCAACTAAAACCTGTTCAAGTCTTCAGTCTGCTCTGTCTCCAAAATCACAGGCCTAAATCTCCAAAAGTGGTCTCACTGCCTGGTTTAGACCTGGTTTAGTCCTGGTTTAGTCCTGGTTTAGTCCTGGTTCAATCCTGTTTAGTCCTGGTTTAGTCCTGGTTTAGTCCTGGTTTTGACCTGGTTTAGACCTGGTTTAGTCCTGGTTTAGTCCTGGTTTAGTCCTGGTTTAGACCTGGTTTAGTCCTGGTTTAGTCCTGGTTTAGTCCTGGTTCAATCCTGTTTAGTCCTGGTTTAGTCCTGGTTTAGTCCTGGTTTTGACCTGGTTTAGACCTGGTTTAGTCCTGGTTTAGTCCTGGTTTTGACCTGGTTTAGACCTGGTTTAGACCTGGTTTAGTCCTGGTTTAGTCCTGGTTTAGTCCTGGTTTAGTCCTGGTTTTGTCCTGGTTTAGTCCTGGTTTAGACCTGGTTTAGTCCTGGTTTAGACCTGGTTTAGACCTGGTTTTGTCCTGGTTTAGTCCTGGTTTTGTCCTGGTTTTGTCCTGGTTTAGACCTGGTTTAGTCCTGGTTTTGTCCTGGTTTAGACCTGGTTTAGTCCTGGTTTTGTCCTGGTTTTGTCCTGGTTTTGTCCCTCTGTCTCTGTCTCTTACTCTCTGTGTCTCTCTCAGGACAGGGTTCCTCTTCAGGCGTTCGTGGCTCACGTTGGGACTCAGCTCGTTGGGATCGTGATCATCAGAGACGAACAGGTCAGTCCAGACCAAAGAATACATCTACGAATGAAAAGAAGTCAAATCTATTTCAACTGTTATTACACATTAATAACTTGATCATGTGACACTAGTTTTTGTCCATATCGACTTATTTAGACTAAATACTAGTTATTGATTTACGTCTGTATTTAGAGGTTTCAACACACATGTGTGGGTTGGGGTCTGAGGGGTTAGGGATTAGGGAGTAGGGGTTAGAGGCTAGGGGTTAGGGGTCAGTGTCTAGGGGTTAGCGGTCAGGGTCTAGGGGTTAGCGGTCAGGGTCTAGGGGTTAAGGGTTAGGGTCTAGGGGTTAAGGGTTAGGGACTAGGGGTTAGGGACTAGGGGTTAGGGACTAGGGGTTAGGGACTAGGGGTTAGGGACTAGGGACTAGGGGTTAGGGACTAGGGGTTAGGGACTAGGGACTAGGGGTTAGGGACTAGAGACTAGGGGCTAGGGACTAGGGGTTAGGGACTAGGGGTTAGGGACTAGGGGCTAGGGACTAGGGTCTAGGGACTAGGGACTAGGGAGACTAGGGGCTAGGGACTAGGGGTTAGGGACTAGGGACTAGGGGTTAGGGACTAGGGACTAGGGGTTAGGGACTAGGGGTTAGGGACTAGGGTAGGACCAGGGACCAGTTAGGACTAGGGTTAGGGACTAGAGACTAGGGGCTAGGGACTAGGGGTTAGGGACTAGGGGTTAGGGACTAGGGGTATGGGGTTAGGGAGTAGGGAGTAGGGGGTTAGGGACTAGGGGTTAGGGACTAGGGACTAGGGGTTAGGGACTAGAGACTAGGGGCTAGGGACTAGGGGTTAGGGACTAGGGGTTAGGGACTAGGGACTAGGGGTTAGGGACTAGAGACTAGGGGCTAGGGACTAGGGGTTAGGGACTAGGGACTGAGGGGTTAGGGACTAGGGGTTAGGGACTAGGGGCTAGGGGCTAGGGACCAGGACACAGCCTGAGTTTCTGGGTCTGGGGTACCCCAGGTTACAGCAGGGGAGTTCCTCCAGGGACTAGGGTTCTCCAGCTACAACCTGGAGAACTTCATCTACTGCAGCCTCCATCTCGGAGCAGCAGGTGGAGTTCCTCCGTTCTCACTACAACCTGGAGAACTTCATCTACTGCAGCCTCCATCTTCAGAGAGAACACGGACTCATCACACACTTGGTCCTCAGGCCTCGGCTCCAGACCTGCTCCAGACTCCTGCTGAGACAAGTCCTGACTCTGAGCCACAAGTCCTGCCTGCACCAGCGCCTCTACAGTCCAGTCCAGGTGAGACC
The DNA here is from genome assembly GCA_036850595.1 of Rhyacichthys aspro. Classification (NCBI taxonomy): domain Eukaryota; kingdom Metazoa; phylum Chordata; class Actinopteri; order Gobiiformes; family Rhyacichthyidae; genus Rhyacichthys; species Rhyacichthys aspro. Next base: position 525,492 of record CM072170.1, read on the forward strand.
GGGACCAGACCGGGGTCAGGACCGGGGCCAGGACCGGGACCAGGACCAGAGCAAGGACCGGGGCCAGGACCAGGGCCAGGACCGGGACCAGGACCAGAGCAAGGACCGGGGCCAGGACCAGGGCCGGGACCAGGGCCGGGACCAGGGCCGGGGCCAGGACCTGGACCAGAGCAAGGACCAGGGCCGGGGCCAGGACCTGGACCAGAGCAAGGACCAGAACAAGGACCAGGGTCAGGGCCAGGACCTGGACCAGAGCCAGAGCCAGGACCAGAGCCAAGACCAGAGCCAGGACCTGGACCAGAGCCAGGACCTGGATCAGAGCCAGAGCCAGGACCAAGGCCAGGACCAGCGCCAGGACCTGGACCAGAGCCAGGACCAGGGTCAGGGCCAAAGCCAGGACCAAGGCCAGGACCAGCGCCTCTATAGTCCAGTCCAGGTGAGACCGGGACCAGACCATATCCAAAACTGTAAAGTATGAGATGTTTTATAGAACCATGGGACAGGTGTATTCTTGGCTCCGTTCTTCTTTTCTCAGAATTCCTGCATAAATCACCTGGATTTTATTCTGGACTGTGCCGTACCTGTCAGACCCCGACCACAGATCCACTTCCCTCTGGACGAGCTGGGCCTGAACGCACCGTTCAGTCACATCACAGAGACACAGGTGAGACACAGAGACACAGGTGAGACACAGAGACACAGGTGAGACACAGGGACACAGGTGAGACACAGAGACACAGGTGAGACACAGGGACACAGGTGAGACACAGAGACACAGGTGAGACACAGGGACACAGGTGAGACACAGAGACACAGGTGAGACACAGGGACACAGGTGAGACACAGAGACACAGGTGAGACACAGGGACACAGGTGAGACACAGAGACACAAGGTGAGACACAGGGACACAGTAGACAAAACAGTGAGAAAGGACAAGGTAGACAGAAAGGTAGACACAGGTAAAAGACTAAAACAAGGTAAACAAGAGGAAAAGAAGGAACAAGGAAGGAAAAGAAAAAAAGGAAGGTGAGACACAGAGACACAGGTGAGACACAGAGACACAGGTGAGACACAGAGACACAGGTGAGACACAGAGACACAGGTGAGACACAGAGACACAGGTGAGACACAGAGATACAGGTGAGACACAGAGACACAGGTGAGACACAGAGACACAGGTGAGACACAGAGACACAGGTGAGACACAGAGACACAGGTGAGACACAGGGACACAGGTGAGACACAGAGACACAGGTGAGACACAGGTGAGACACAGAGACACAGGTGAGACACAGGTGAGACACAGAGACACAGGTGAGACACAGGTGAGACACAGGTGAGTCCAGGTGAGTCCAGTCTGATCACAGATGATTAGTAAATATAAAAAACACCATATTATTTATTCTAAAAACAAATCAGAGGACAGACTCCAGTTGGACACTTTCTAATAGAACTTAAATAAATAAAGCCCATCTTCGTATGTTCATTACTCACATGTAATTGCTGTTTATTATCGTCCAGACGCCTTTTTCCCACATTATTGTGACAGTCTTTATTTCTGCTTTAATTAAAGCCAGTGAAGCAGCGACAGATGCTGCTCATGTAAATCACCTGAATTTCACACAAAGACTAATCCTCCTCTTATTTTCCTCTCGCCGCTGTTTTTGATCCGACAGCGTTTCAGCTCGGCTCCGATCGGACTAATTACACATAATGAAGGAGAATACGGGCCTCCAGCCCCAAGGGACTCTGGGTAATTGCTGTGGTAAAGTGTTTTAACAAACATATCCCAGGTTCACAACAGCAACAAAAAAATAGAGCGTAGGTCTGTTGGATTTGTGTAGAAATAGAGCCATTACAGTAACGTGGACCAAGAGACCAATGGGGATTCATTTATACTGAGGGCTGGCTCCAACAATCCCGTTAACAAAAGACATTCAAAATAAAAGATAAAAGGGAGGAGTGTTGTCTAAAGGTGGTGTTTGTCTCTGCAGCCTCCATTTTCTCTTAGCCTCATCAGCAGGAAACTGAGTCTGGAGCCGAAGCTGGAGGTGAACGCTCGGATCGTTCTGGTGGGAGCCTCGGACACAGGCCTGAGTCTGCTGGAGACGCTCTGCTGCTGGTCTGTACTTTAACACAACACCAGAGCCACACATACTCTCCAATACATCCAAAACCGCTTCTAATCCATCTAAAACCTGCTCAAATATAAAAATAAAAAAGCAGCAGGTCACTTTTTTGTTGGGATTTTTTTTCAGTTGCAGCTTTAATGTTTTAAAATTGATGCCAGTTGATTCTAATAAAGCTAAAGTTTGTGAATGATTAGGAAATATGAAAAATAACATTCTTTTTTTAACATTTGGAAACTTTCTAATCAAACTTGTTGTTACTATAAACCCTCCTCTTCCTGAAATCCTAGTAGAACTGATTTGTTTAATGACGGCACTAACGAGGCGTTTACTGCCCACTGCCCGAAAACCCCGACCCAAAGCCAGGTCTGAGCCGGTCCGGGGTCAGACCAGATAAACCTGACCCAGACCGGACCAGACCAGGCCTTCTGCTGTGGATTTACAGAAAGTGTGACTCTCATTGTGTGGTGTGTGGGATTAGGATTATTAACGTGTTTATGTTTCTAATCACTGTCTCTGTCTGGAATCACCAGGGCTTTATCTATATTTGACACAGATTTATTAAAACACAATTAGTCTTGACAAGGATTTATAAAGTGGTCTTAAAGGTCAATTAACAGGCTCTGTTTACACTGAGACAGTCTCTTTTCAGAACAGACAGTGTTTTTATTCTTTTTATTTATTCATTTTTTGAATGAAATGCCCAGAATGTTTCTTAAAGAGCACTACACTTCTCTGAACTGCATCACAGAGGATTATGATGATTATTAGTGTCTTTAGCGTCTGTAGAGTCTGTAGTTTTCCTGCTGCAGCCGCTTTAAACACAACACAGTGAACAGCAGCAGAACTACATCCAATAAAAGCAGTTCCTGATCATTCATGTTAAAAACTGAAATGAATCAAATTAGTTTGACTTATTGCCCAGTCCAAAGGCCAAGATGAGACCTCTGTTTAGCCCAGACTTAGTCCTGGTTTTATTGTGTGTTTAGTTCTAGTTTGGTCCAGATTATTTCATCAGTGTCTTTCCACAAAATTCTAGTTTGTCGTTGTGTCTTTTTCTTTTACTGCTTTTTGTGAATGTTTTATTGGTATTTTGTCCATTCAGCAGCAGATTTATCACCAACAGGCTGCAGTTTGATAAGAGCCATCTCTGTGTTCACTGCTTTTATCAGCGACATGAACAGAACCAAACACTACAGAGGCTCAGTGAACGCAGCACAATCACAGCCGTCCACACGGGTCATTAAACGCCTCAGATACCATCAGGACTATTGTCTCACTGCTGCAGCGTTTAGGCTCCGTCTTTACACAGCACTAGTCGCTCTGGAGTTTATTGTGAGCAGTGTTCAGGTCGACAGCTCTGTGTTTGTGAAGATAACCCTTTGTTAGCCTTAAACAGAGGAGATTTACAGCAAAAGGGCAATAATAATAAAAGTAATAAAAATAGAAAGTTCACAGTGAAACAGAAGCTGGGTTTGGCAGCCACTGAAAAATCTAACTCAGTATTTTAATAAAATCCAGAGAAATAAATGGTCATGGATCACACTAAAGGAAACGAAAAATAACCAAAATATCTTCAAAGGGGAATTAAATACCTCCAAAAATGACGAAAACTAGGCTAAAGATATCTCAAAAAGAACAAACTAACTTTAAATAAACTGCCCCTAAGCCTCTTGATTCAGACTCATTGAGGGTTTTTGAGCATGAACTGGATCCATTCAGAGGTGGACTGGTGTGTTCTGGATCATTGTCCTGCTTCAGCTCGAGTCATGAACTGATGGAGGACATTCTCCTTCAGGATTATTTGGTCCAGAGCAGGATTCATGGTTCCATCGAACACAGTGAGTCGTCCAGGTCCAGACCGTCACACCACCACCACCATATTTACCTGTTCTTTTACTGAAATGCTGTTATTTTTACTCCAGATGAAACGGGACAGACTCAAGTCTTGTCAAAAGTGAGACGAGCCTTTATGTTCTTTTTGGTCAGTTGTGTTTTTTGCTCCGTCTTTTTCTCATGTTTGAGTCATGACCTCTGACCTTAACTGAGACGAGTGAGGCCTGCAGTTCTTTAGATGTTGTTGTGGTTCTTTTGTGACTCTTGGATGAGTCTTGGGGTCACTCCTGGAAGGTTTACTGTTCCGTATCTTCTCTATTTGTGGATAATGGCTGTGGTTCTCTGGCAGTGATCAGGTCTGAGTGTGGCTCGAGAAACTGAACTGAAAAATGTGATTAATCAGAATTAATTCATGATTCAACAGTTACTTTTTCACAGCACTGTATGTACAAGTCGTTGTGAGTTAGTCGTGAATGTTCCAGTTCGTTTCAGCCCGTAACCTCAGCACAGACATTTACCTCGACATTTTTAATTAACGTGACTGAATCGTGGATTTCTTTGGAGGTTATATTTTTTCTTCTTTTTTCATTTCTCGAGTGGAGCCTTTACCAAATTCACATATGATTGATTTACTCTCTATGGATCTGCCCTTGATATGGTCTGCATTTGTGTTTTATTCTGTGTCAACATCTTTTTCCATAGAAATACTCTTCTTCCGTTGTATAAAAACTGAAAAACCCGGAGTGTACTTGATCTGCAGACCTCATTAGGACCTGATCTAATATTTTTTTCTCTTTCTTCTTTACGCCTGTGTTTGGTTTAAAAAAGGGTCAAGTATGGATCGAATTCTCCTCTTGACACGTGTTTTTCCCTCTCGGCTTCAGCGCAGACAGAATAGCGCTCGTGTCCGTGTCGTTTTATTGTGTTTTAAATTATTTTTTCCCGTGTTTTGTCGCCCGCAGCCCTCACCTGCGTTTCAACAACCTGACCCTGGTGTCGACGCACGGTTTCCCTGGAGACGCCGACGAAGAGGAGCAGGGCTTTCTGTCCAGCAGGTCAACCACATAAACAAACACTCATCACAAATACATCTGTGTTTATGGAGTCACGGGCAGCGGCAGACCTTCAGAATCCACCGGAATACACAACATAAAATAAGTCTACATTACATTACTGCAGCAAAACACAATCCAGCCTCAACTATTCACAAACTAACAAACTAAAACCAAAACTAAAAACAGGACTAAAACAGGACTAACTGTAATAAAACCCAGGATGAAACTAGGATTTAAACAAACTGTCCCTGATATTTTTCCTTAGCGTTGTCAAAATAGATATATTTGTGAAAAAACAGTCTTTCTGATCCATCTACTGTTTATTGTAAGTGATTGTAACAGATGAGAACCTCTATTCAGGAACAGAAAACCTTGGACAATCACATGCTCCAAAAAGGAGCGCTCCCATTGGTCGACACTTGTCACATGACGTTCCAGGAAGTTTAATAGCTGCAGATAAAGTGTATTTTCAGCTGAATATGTCTTTTAACAGAGAAACAGCTGAAAAAAGAAAAGCATCAACAGAGAAAAGGGAGGCAACGTAAAACACAGATAAATACTGTCAATTCAATCACGTAATGTTTAACGAGGAGGAGATAATTGTCGTCCTGACGCTGAAGTCACAGCTAAGCTAACGCTAAACTCTAAACTTCAGTTTGGTCAAATGGATTAGTATTTTGTGGTTTTATTTTTAATAAAAGAGAAGCAGGAGAGGTCTCTAGACTGATTTTGGAGGAGAGTCTGAGACAGGGACAAAAAAAGACTTTAATACAAACGTGGCCAAACACACAGTGAAGTCTCAGAATGGGCAATGACTTAAAATTCAATAACATTTCATAAATATATGTCTATATATTTGTCTAAATGTGTGTGTTGCATTAATAAGCCACATTTGTGCTTAATGACAGTGATCCTTTTAGATTCGAGCAGAGCGTTGTCCTCCTCCTTGAGACCGTTGGTCTCGTCGTGTAAAGAACTAGAATAACTCTCTGAAAGCAGCTCTGCAGCAGAAAAGGAGGCTCAGAGTGGTGTGTTGTTGTTGTAGCCTCGCGTTCAGCCGCCGAGAGCTGTCCCTGCTGCCTCTGTCCTCCGTAAAGACCGTCTGTGGGAAAATGGTGTCCATCGACAGGAAGTCCAAACACGTCCTGGTGTCCAGCGGAGACCGGGTCCCGTACGACTTCCTGGTCCTCTGCACCGGGCTGCAGTATCAGGTCAGGACTCTTACTCCGAGGTAAGAGCAGCTCACAGTATCTGAGGTGTGATTGGTTGACTGTGGTCATGTGACGCTGCAGGTGCCGCGTCCCATCGGTTCAAACCAGAGTCAGTGGAACTCAGACGGCAGGTCCTCGGGTCCAGTCCCGTCCAATCTGTTCACTCTAAACCACGTCCAGGACTGTGTCAGGACCAGACTCTGGCTCCAGCAGCACTTCATCCACCGACAGGGTGAGAGACCGGGTTAGACCGGGTTAGACCTGGTTA
>CM072170.1:532087-621811 GCA_036850595.1 Rhyacichthys aspro
CCAGGTCTAACCCAGATCTAAACCAGGACTAACCCAGGTCTAAACCAGATCTAAACCAGGACTAACCCAGATCTAAACCAGGACTAAACCAGGTCTAACCCCGGTCTAAACCAGGACTAACCCAGATCTAAACCAGGTCTAACCCAGGTCTAAACCAAGTCTAACCCAGATCTAAACCAGATCTAAACCAGGACTAATTCATGTCTAAACCAGGTCTAACCCAGGTCTAAACCAGGTCTAACCCCGGTCTAAACCAGGTCTAACCCAGATCTACTGAGACTCACCTGTTGCAGACGAAGCTGTTTCTGTAAACGCAGTCGAACAGTGCGCATGCGCCGTCGGGCTCCATCAGAGCCAGGTTACACAGCGGATGGAGGCAGCACGCGCGCTCGCACTCGTCCGGGCTCTGCGCCTGCGCCGTGTCCAGCAGCACCGCGCCCTGTTCGACGGAATGCTCCGCGTCCAGCACAAAGTCCGCGCGGTAGCCTCCGCTGCAGCTGCGCTCTGCCGCGTCACCGCGCCGCACCGCGAGCAGCAGCGGCAACAGGCGCAAGACCAGCAGCAGCATTGGACTCACCGGGTCCGGGTCAAGTCCGGGTCTAGATCTGGCTTTTACTCCTGGTTCGGTCCTGGTTCAGGTCCAGGTCAGCTTTGGTTAAGTCCTGGTTTAGTCCTGGTTTGGTCCTAGTTAAGTCCTGGTTTAGACCTGTTCTAGTCCTGCTCTGGCACTAGTTCAGGACTGGTTTAGTCATGATTCAGTCTCGATATAATCCTCGCGTCTTGGTTTAGTTTAGTGTTTTTGTCCTGATTTAGTCCCGTTTCAGTCACGGTTTAGTCCCGGGTGGAACTTGTGCAGCTCAGGTGTGTCTCACCTGCCACAAACAGGAAGAACAACACCCACAGGGTCACGTGACGAAGGTGTGTTCAGGTACGAGTGAAGAAAGGTTCCCACAAACACCGTCAGCGGCTTCAAATGTATTTTCAACCGATTAATCGACTCAACATTTTACACAATGCACCTTTTAAAAAAAACTCATTCATTTTCACTTTTACAGGACATTATTTACCTTCATTTAAATTATTTTGAGAAACCAGCTGCAAAACTGAACTGAGCTTTTAGAATCACACAGTCATTAATGCCACTTCAATAAAACACTCATTTATGAAGAAAGTTGAATTTATATCTAAATATTAACAATAAAAAACAGTAAAAAGTGAAATCATTAATTGTTTAGGTCTCAACGTATTTAAAATAAAAGTGTATTTACAGTTTTCCTTTGAATGAGGAAACAAACCGTCCAATCAGAGCGCTCCGTCAGAGACAACACAAAACCTGCCTCAGACCGGGTCAGGTCCAGATAAAACCTGCCTCAGACCGGGTCGGGTCCAGATAAAACCTGCCTCAGACCGGGTCGGGTCCAGATAAAACCTGCCTCAGACCGGGTCGGGTCCAGATAAAACCTGCAGAGACCGGTCGGGTCCAGATAAAACCTGCAGAGACCGGTCGGGTCCAGATAAAACCAGCAGAGACCGGGTCGGGTCCAGATAAAACCAGCAGAGACCGGGTCGGGTCCAGATAAAACCTGCAGAGACCGGGTCGGGTCCAGATAAAACCAGCAGAGACCGGTCGGGTCCAGATAAAACCTGCCTCAGACCGGGTCGGGTCCAGATAAAACCTGCAGAGACCGGTCGGGTCCAGATAAAACCTGCAGAGACCGGGTCGGGTCCAGATAAAACCAGCAGAGACCGGGTCGGGTCCAGATAAAACCAGCAGAGACCGGGTCGGGTCCAGATAAAACTTGCAGAGACCGGGTCGGGTCCAGATAAAACCAGCAGAGACCGGGTCGGGTCCAGATAAAACCTGCCTCAGACCGGGTCGGGTCCAGATAAAACCTGCCTCAGACCGGGTCGGGTCCAGATAAAACCTGCCTCAGACCGGGTCGGGTCCAGATAAAACCTGCCTCAGACCGGGTCGGGTCCAGATAAAACCTGCCTCAGACCGGGTCGGGTCCAGATAAAACCTGCCTCAGACCGGGTCGGGTCCAGATAAAACCTGCAGTGTTTTGTTTTATACATTTCATCAAATCTTTGGTGTTTTACTTTTTCATCCACATTGTAAACATTTCAAAATAAAGGCCTAATTATTACAGAGATTTAAAACAAGTTTACTGTTAATATATTAGTCATAACAGATTTTACAAATTGAACATTATCCATACGAATACGATCCATGTTGAGGCTCATTTAATTATTACGTCCTGTTTCTGCTTTAACTGGTCCTGCTTCATTAAACCTGTGTCCACAAAGGCACAGTCTGTGGTTTGGCCTCAGTCCGTGGGTCTGGTCTTTGTCCCGGTCTTGGCCCTGGCCTTGGCCCCGGTCCTCTTCCTCTTCCGGGGCATCCTGGACCCCAGCACTCGTCGCTCCACGTTCAGAACCTCTTCGAACAAACTGGAAACAGACACATCCAACAAGAAACTGAAGAGCTTCAGGATCCACACGAACATCTGAGGAAGACTGGACTCCACCGACGAGTAATGGCTCCTGCAGCGACTGGAGACAAGAGGAAAACCAGGTCTGAACCAGGTCTAAACCAGGTCTGAACCAGGTCTAAACCAGGTCTGAACCAGGTCTGAACCAGGTCTGAACCAGGTCTAAACCAGGTCGGAACCAGGTCTAAACCAGGTCGGAACCAGGTCTGAACCAGGTCGGAACCAGGTCTGAACCAGGACTAAACCAGGTCTGAACCAGGTCTAAACCAGGTCGGAACCAGGTCTGAACCAGGTCGGAACCAGGTCTGAACCAGGACTAAACCAGGTCGGAACCAGGTCTGAACCAGGTCGGAACCAGGTCTGAACCAGGACTAAACCAGGTATGAACCAGGTATGAACCAGGTCGGAACCAGGTCAGAACCAGGTCGGAACCAGGTCGGAACCAGGTCGGAACCAGGTCTAAACCAGGACTAAACCAGGTCGGAACCAGGTCTGAACCAGGACTAAACCAGGTCTGAACCAGGTCGGAACCAGGTCTAAACCAGGTCGGAACCAGGTCGGAACCAGGTCTGAACCAGGACTAAACCAGGTCTGAACCAGGACTAAACCAGGACTAAACCAGGTCTAAACCAGGACTAAACCAGATCTAAACCAGGACTAAACCAGATCTAAACCAGGACTAAACCAGATCTAAACCAGGACTAAACCAGATCTAAACTCTAACCTGCAGCGTCTGAGCGGGGGATGCCAGTACGTCGTCTGATCCATCATCTGATTGGTCTGATTCGTCCTGGCCCCGCCCTCTAGGGTCATGTGATGCATGCTGGGCCCATCTGCGTCCGGGCTCCCCCCCCACAGGAAGTGAAAACTGCTGGGACCGCCCCCCTTAGGGTCGCCGTGACGATGAGACGTCAGGCGCTGGAAACAGGAGCGCAGCTGCTCGGCAACACCTGAGAGAAACAACCAATCAGAGGAGAGCAGGAGGACCAATCAGAGGAGAGCAGGAGGAGGACCAATCAGAGGAGAGCAGGAGGAGGAGGACCAATCAGAGGAGAGCAGGAGGAGGACCAATCAGAGGGGAGCAGGAGGAGGACCAATCAGAGGAGAGCAGGAGGGGGACCAATCAGAGGAGAGCAGGAGGGGGACCAATCAGAGGAGCAGGAGGAGGACCAATCAGAGGAGAGCAGGAGGAGGAGGACCAATCAGAGGAGAGCAGGAGGAGGACCAATCAGAGGGGAGCAGGAGGAGGACCAATCAGAGGAGAGCAGGAGGAGGACCAATCAGAGGAGAGCAGGAGGAGGAGGACCAATCAGAGGAGAGCAGGAGGAGGACCAATCAGAGGGGAGCAGGAGGAGGACCAATCAGAGGAGAGCAGGAGGAGGACCAATCAGAGGAGAGCAGGAGGAGGACCAATCAGAGGAGAGCAGGAGGAGGACCAATCAGAGGACAGGAGTGTAAACAGACACTTACGCCTCTTCTTCATCACCATACACTTCTCTTTCCTGGTGAAGTAAAAGGGTTTCTTTGGAACCCACTGCTTCCTGAAGAAACACATGAAAAAAGGTTTAGAGTTTATGGAAAAAGAAAATAGAAAAGTTCAGAATTTATAACAAGAAGTCATATAAAATCCTACTAAATATAAAAATAATGTATAAAAATGAACCATTTACCCACATCTCAATATTGATACAGCTATTTTAGAGCTTATCTCCAATGTCTCAATCTGAAACTTGTTTAAATCTATTTAAAACCTGTTTGAGTGCATCTAAACTGCATAAAAGTGTTTTCCTCTGCTGCAGGTGTATATACATGTACGTTAGCGTGTGTCATACCTGGTGTATATACATGTACGTTAGCGTGTCATACCTGGTGTATATACATGTACGTTAGCGTGTCATACCTGGTGTATATACATGTACGTTAGCGTGTCATACCTGGTGTATATACATGTACGTTAGCATGTGTCATACCTGGTGTATATACATGTACGTTAGCGTGTCATACCTGGTGTATATACATGTACGTTAGCGTGTCATACCTGGTGTATATACATGTACGTTAGCGTGTCATACCTGGTGTATATACATGTACGTTAGCGTGTGTCATACCTGGTGTATATACATGTACGTTAGCGTGTGTCATACCTGGTGTATACACATGTACGTTAGCGTGTGTCATACCTGGTGTATACACATGTACGTTAGCGTGTCATACCTGGTGTATACACATGTACGTTAGCGTGTGTCATACCTGGTGTATATACATGTACGTTAGCGTGTCATACCTGGTGTATATACATGTACGTTAGCGTGTGTCATACCTGGTGTATACACATGTAAGTTAGCGTGTGTCATACCTGGTGTATATACATGTACGTTAGCGTGTCATACCTGGTGTATATACATGTACGTTAGCGTGTCATACCTGGTGTATATACATGTACGTTAGCGTGTGTCATACCTGGTGTATACACATGTAAGTTAGCGTGTGTCATACCTGGTGTATATACATGTACGTTAGCGTGTCATACCTGGTGTATATACATGTACGTTAGCGTGTCATACCTGGTGTATACACATGTACGTTAGCGTGTCATACCTGGTGTATACACATGTACGTTAGCGTGTCATACCTGGTGTATACACATGTACGTTAGCGTGTCATACCTGGTGTATACACATGTACGTTAGCGTGTCATACCTGGTGTATACACATGTACGTTAGCGTGTGTCATACCTGGTGTATATACATGTACGTTAGCGTGTCATACCTGGTGTATATACATGTACGTTAGCGTGTCATACCTGGTGTATATACATGTACGTTAGCGTGTGTCATACCTGGTGTATACACATGTAAGTTAGCGTGTGTCATACCTGGTGTATATACATGTACGTTAGCGTGTCATACCTGGTGTATATACATGTACGTTAGCGTGTCATACCTGGTGTATATACATGTACGTTAGCGTGTGTCATACCTGGTGTATACACATGTACGTTAGCGTGTGTCATACCTGGTGTATATACATGTACGTTAGCGTGTCATACCTGGTGTATATACATGTACGTTAGTGTGTCATACCTGGTGTATACACATGTACGTTAGCGTGTGTCATACCTGGTGTATACACATGTACGTTAGCGTGTCATACCTGGTGTATACACATGTACGTTAGCGTGTCATACCTGGTGTATACACATGTACGTTAGCGTGTGTCATACCTGGTGTATACACATGTACGTTAGCGTGTCATACCTGGTGTATACACATGTACGTTAGCGTGTCATACCTGGTGTATATACATGTACGTTAGCGTGTGTCATACCTGGCCGTGTGCTGGCGTCTTCTGTCCTGAGCTCGGAGCAGAGCGGGCTGGAGCAGACGGTACCACCTCCTCAAACTGAACACACCTGTTTTTATTAAAAAACCAGAGTCAGTCACAGTTTACACAAAACTGAGGTCATTCACTGGAGATGAACTCTGACCTGAGTCACTGCAGGAGGCTGCTTCAGACGAGAGCTCCCTGAAAATACAATATATGGGATTAAATACACATAAAAACCTGTAAATACACTAAAACCTGTTTAAATCCCTCTAAAACCTGTTCAAATCCAACTAAAACCTGTTTAAATTCCTCTAAAACCTGTTCAAATCCAACTAAAACCTATTTAAATTCCTCTAAAACCTGTTCAAATTCCTCTAAAACCTGTTAAAATCCAACTAAAACCTCCTCAAATTCCTCTAAACCTATTCAAATCCAACTAAAACCTGTTCAAATCCAACTAAAACCTGTTAAAATCCCTCTTAAACCTGTTGGAGGTGGAGAACAGACGCACCACTCCGTTTGGTCGTCGAGCCCGAACAGGAACTTCATGGTGACGATGATGGAAGCAGCGGCCAACAGTTCATATTGAGGAAGTTTTGGGCGGGACACGGGGTCAAAGGTGAAGCGCTCAGGCTTCATCATGTCGGCTCGGTCCAGAAGAGACTCCACCCAGTTGTACATCTTGTCTGAAACAGAAAACAACTCCAGTCTCATTAACAACACAGGGTTTAGGCTCATTTGGAGCATTTTTTTAATAAAAGAGAAGCAGGGACTGGAGCTCTGAACTTACAACCTTCCTTTTGATAAAGTCATGACAAACCACAGATACAGATCATTATTGGGAACAGAATGTGTAGAAGTGCAGGCCTCGTGGTGTTTACCTGGCAGGTTGAGCTCGGTCAGGAACCTCACACTCAGCATCGCCGGGTGAAGAGAACTCTGCGAGCTGATTGGAGGAAAACCAGGAAGCTGTAGGAAGTGGATCAGGTCCTGGGCCTCTTTATGGACCACAGCGTACGACGGAACAGACTGAGGACACACATTGGACTGTTACGGACTTTTACAGGACCTCGAACGTCACAGAGAGCAGCAGGACTGACCCAGACTCTGAAGATCAGGGCGTCTTTGTTGCTCAGCTTCATTTCTTCAGGAAAGTCCTCGTAGGAGTTCACGAACGGAACATGGCCCTCGTACACCAGTCTGTGAACGCATCACGGGAGAAAACTTGGTTAAATCCACCTAAGACCTGTTTAAATCCAACTAAAACCTGCTCAAATCCATCTTTAACCTGTTCAAATCCAACTAAGACATGTTCAAATCCAAATAAAACCTGTGTAAAACCTAACCAGACTCGTACCGGAGCAGGTCTGAGAGGGTCAGGCCCTGTCGGCTCCAGACCAGAGCCACATGAAGCAGAGCCAGAGTCTTCTTCATCGTCATCAGCCCTTGACTCCTCTTCCTCTTCACACTCAGGTAGGCCTCGCTGTCCACCGAGCCCGAGCCCACCGACCAATCGGAGCGTTCTGTCACAAAAAAAGGACCAATCAGAGGGAGTCAAAGGTAAAAAGTAAAACTATGAAAATCTAAATACTAAAAATACATGTATTTTTCCGGTGTTTACCTCCGACTGAGCTGGTGGAGGCCACAGAGCCCGCGGCGCTCGAGGCGTAGCTCTCTCCGTCAGTGTCAACGCTGGACACCATCGAGTCCAGGGCACTTCCAGAGTCCGAGTCCAGCTCTCTCTGGAACAAAACGGACCCAGACAGGTTCATTTAGGTTTACAGATTTAAAAAGACCACTTCAGACATGTTTTTGAAGTGTCTCTTTAAGGTCCTCCCCCAAAAACTCTTTTCTGTGTTTAAACTTGGACCAGTGATGTTCCATTCTGGGCTGGAGTCATCTATGACCTCACAAAATCTGTCAAACCCTAGTTTTAGGCCGTTTAAGGAACTGAGGGAATTATAGTCTTTAGGAGGAGCAGGTTCTTGATGGTTTCAAACAGGTTTAGTTTGATCTGAACAGAACTGAAGTGGTTTTAGGTCAGTAGCAAGACAAAAAATCTATTAAAATCGTAAATTGTCTGAAAAAAAAAAAAAAAAAAATTGAGTCTTTATTTTTAGCCATATTGCCCAGCCCTAGTTTTGAGCAGGTGGTATTTGAATTTAAACAGGTTTAAATGGATTTGATCAGGTTTTGGTTGGTTTTGATCAGGTTTTAGTTGGTTTTGATCAGGTTTTAGTTGGTTTTGATCAGGTTTTAGTGGGACTGACCACTCTGAAGCTGCAGCTCCTCACTGGTGTCGCGGTGTAGGCCTGATGAGTTTTCTGCAGATACAGTCTCCAGATTCGACACAGAACCTCGTCCTGAAACACGTCACATCAGGCGTTAGATTTATTCACGGTTTTATTCTCAGTAAAAACCAGGACGGACCTTAAATCTCTGATCCACCCCGAGCTTCACCAGAGCCTTGGCCTGATTCCTCAAAATGAACTGGAAACCTTCACACACCATCCACTGACGACCCACCTCTGGAGAAAAATACAGTCTTATTACAAAATTAAAAAGGTTTTAGTTGGATTTAAAGAGGCATTAGGTAGACTTCAGCAGGTTTTAGAAGGATTCAGTTGCATGTTTGTTGGTTAACAATAAAGTATAGCTTTTGTTGGACTCATAAACACATTCTTACACATCTTTACGAAAATTAAAAAACTAAAGTTTCTAATGTGAATGAAAAGCTCTGAGGCTGAATCCTGGGACGGACCTGTTTTCTTGCTCTTGGGGCCTTTGCTGATGTACGAGATTTGGTTCGATCTTTGGACAAAGGTGGGATCCACCACTTCTCTGGTTCTCTGCTCAGACACAGAACAGATCAGAAAACACTACAATAAACTGAGATAAAAGAGTTTAAAGTGTGTCACCTCGATGACGTTGTGGCAGTTCCTGCAGTAGAACCGACCCTCGTCTGAAACGCCCCAGTCCACAGCCGAGCACTGGGCACAGGGCTCCGTGAAGCCGGCCTGAGGAAACA
This sequence comes from Rhyacichthys aspro, assembly GCA_036850595.1. Lineage (NCBI taxonomy): Eukaryota > Metazoa > Chordata > Actinopteri > Gobiiformes > Rhyacichthyidae > Rhyacichthys > Rhyacichthys aspro. The sequence goes on from CM072170.1 coordinate 540,936, forward strand.
CAGCAGGAATAAACCTCTGGAAATAAAAACCCTGAAAACCCTGGTCGCTCTGGTCTGGACTTCAGAGACTCCTTTTATAAATACAATGGATATATATAAATATATGTGCTGATCAGAAATAAAGTGGCAGGTTATGTGGCAACAGACCCTAAAATCACAGCTTTTTCTCTTTGTAATTTGTAATAATTAATAAACCTATGAGATTTTCATGTTGCGACAGTGACAGTCTGCAAAACACAGCACACGTTTTAATGTTCTTTATTGACACTGTATTTTATGCACAAGCTGTAGGTGGATGCTTCATATACAATTAAATAAAATGTATTTATTCACTTATGTTAAAAAAGTTAAAGCGTGTAGAAAGTCATTTCATCAAACATGATGCATTTTACTTTAAGGGCAGATATTATAGACCTCGCCTTTTCCTTAGTCTTTACGGTACAATGTTAACAAGAAATTATGGAAACCCTCACTAAATTTTATTGAACACAAGCCGATTATTAAATAAGCTGTTCTGGAATCGTATAAAAAGATAATAACTGAAGTAGACCATTACACAACTGCTACAGAACGAGATCAAAATTAAATGCGACATGTTTCTAGTGGAGGCTTCTATTTTCACGGATTTAAAACCTTTCAACACATTAAAAGAAAATAAAACATGTCAGTTACCGTGTATTCGTCATCCATTTTAGAGAAAAAGTACTAATTTGAAGGTTTAAAGTAGAAACTTTAGCGCTTCTTCCACCTGTCCGCGGTTTGTTTAGGTTTTTTTCTTCTGCGGCTGCTTCCGGTTGAACTGAAGATCAACAGCGCCAAGTCTTCACCAACAGGCCACAACTGGAACTACAGCTCCATAATGTTACAGAATTTAAAAGACATTTGTCATAAAACACAACAATAATGAAATAAAGATGTGCAATACTTTATATGTTTAGTGTTTTTAGGTTTACTACTGTCTAGAAAATATTTGTTCAAAAGAAAAACATGAAAATTCTAAAGAAATACACACAACACTGTTTTTTCATATAAAGTTTTTAAAAGAAATAATCACAAGCAGCAGTTTGACACATGACATATTAATATGACACTGACAAATGTAACGAGAACTGGGCAAATACTGAGTTTACAAACCACAGAAGACAATAAGGCACTTTAGGAGTCATTTAAATCTGGCAACGATGACATTTAAACAAAGAAATCATGAAGAAAATCACACACAAACATAAAATAAATAGAGTAGAGCCTTGTTTACATCAGTAGAACAGTTTAGTTTTAGTTCAAGTGTCTGCTCAGATCAGATTAGTGGACGGGATTAAACGGTAAAATCTGGTTTAGTCTTGGATTAAACCTGGATTAAACTCTGATTAGGGTTTGGTTTAAGCCTGGTTCAGAACAGATTTTGCCCTGACTTAGTTTAGTCCTGGTTTAGTGTTAGTAGGGTTAGTAACCCTAACCCTACTTTAGGCCGGTTTTAGACCTGGTTTAGACTTGTTTTAGTCCCTGGTTAAACTCTTGGTTTAGTCCAGGATCAGCACTAGTTTGGGTCATATATAGACCCGGTTAAGACCTGTTTTAGTCCTTGGTTTAGGCCTGATTTAGCTCTGATAAGGTTTACAGCTGGTCTAGACAACTCAAGATTTAGTCCTGCTTTGATCCTGGTCTAGACCTACTTTAGTCCAGGTTTTGAACAAGTTGTTATTGCAGCAGTGAGAAAAAGTAAAAACTACACCTTTAAGTGAATTTTAGGCTAAAACTCTAATGTAGAAAAAACACCAATAACAAAAATATATAACATCATTTCACTTCTGCTCACAGCTCTGATCTTTTCTGTGTTCGGCGTCACATAAAACAGTGGTATCTTCGTCTAAAAATAAATATGGCTTTCACTTTGTGCTTTTGCAGCGTCTGGCTTGGTTTAAAAGAAGATCATCCCTGATAAAAATACGTTTGTATGAAAGGTTTCATAGAAAATATTGGACAAAAAAAATGAAAAATAAGCATTAATCAGTATTTATCATTTTGGTTTCTGTGAACATGTTTGTATCCAACTAAAACCTGATTAAATCCAACTAAACCCTGTTGAAATCCAGCTAGAACTGGTTCAAATCCCTCTAAAACCTGATAAAGTCCCACTAAAATTTTGATTTAGCTGTTTGCAGCAGTGCCATATGTACAGAAATATGTTGTGACGGATATAATTAGAGTCGGTCTGGTCTAGTCCTGGTTTAGTCCTGGCCTGGGTCTAGTCCAGGTCCTGGTCTAACACTGGGTCTCCTTGGGGCTGATGTGCTGTTGTCTCTGGAGTCTGAAAACCGACGCCTTCTCGCTGCGTTTCTTTTCGGTCAAATCTTCAAAGGACCTCCGAGCTCCGCCCCCGAACCTGAACTCCGCCTCCAGCCCCGCCCCCTGCTCATCTGACCACGCCCCCTCGCTGTGCTGCGATTGGTCCAGGTCGGGCTGCTCCTGGATCGTGGCCATCCTCGGTCCGTCCTGAGCCGACAGAGGGCCCCGCAGATCGGCATTCTGGGAAAAAACACAGACAAATAAGAGCCAAACCCAGACTAAACCTGGACTAAACCCGGACTAAACCCGGACTCGGACCCTCTGTTACCGTGTGGTGGTCCGGCTCGGAGCTGGACACTGGGGGGGTGCTGGTCTGAGCAGGTCCCATCGGCTGAAACCTCATCACAGACGGAAAACTGGGCTTAAAGATCCGGACTGAGGCAGACTCCAGACTGCTCAGGAGCTCCGCGTTCTGCAACAGAGACCGGGTTAGACCGGGGTTAGACCAGGGTTAGACCAGGACCGAACCGGGTTAGACCAGGACCAAACCAGGTTAGACTGGGGTTAGACTGGGACTGGATCGGGGATAGACCAGGACTAGAACAGAGTGTGAACAATGGTTAAACAAGGACTTAACCCTGGAATTAACCTAACCTAGGACTTAATCAGGACTAAACTGCTTAAGTCCTTCTAAAAACTGTTCTAATCCAACTAAAACCTGTTCAAATCCAACTCAAACCTTTTCAAATCCAACTAAAACCTGCTCAAATCCATCTAAAACTTCTTCAGATCCAAATAAAACCTGTGCTAAAACTCTAAAGTATGGCTAAACCCAAACCCAAACTAAACCAAGATTAGACTGGGACACACATACATTAGACCGGACTAAACCAGGACTAAACCAGAACTAAACCAGGTTCTTGATACTCACACTGGGGAAGAACAGGGACTTGGTGGTCTGCTCGTACTGTTGGTCCAGTTTTCTGTCCTGAAACACAAACCAGAAACAGTCATCTTTCATCAAATACAACTGATTTCCATGTTGTTAGTTAAAGCAGGTCTAAAGCAGGTTTTTGTTGGTTTTGTCGGGACTGACCACGCAGTGCACCAGGACGCTGAGAGGGACCCAGAACAGCAGAGAGAAGACCAGCACCGAGCCCACGATGTTATCGGCCAGAAACTTCCCGAACGTGTTGATGTCCAGTTTATCGATGAAGTCCCACAGACGCTCGATCATGTCCTGCACCTGCTTCATGCACTTCCCCTGAGCGTCCACCAGAGACAGAAATATTACTCAGTCTACTCATGTATTAAGATACTGTAAATACTGGTCCGAAAAAACACAATTAAACTCTGAGAAATATCTGAGACGCTGCTGGAAAATATCTGTCGCTCAGATCTAAACTGAGCGAGACATTAGTGGAAAACATGTAGGATTTGTGTTTTTTACATTTTCTGAAAGAGGACAACTTTCTCTACAATTTTGATGTATAATTTATTGAAATGATTGAAATTTGTGGAAATAAAAAGGGTTGAAACATGACGTCATTCACAGTTTTAAAGTCAAAGAAACAAACTGTGATTTCACAAAAAAATAAAAAGCACAATTTACTCTGAATTGTTAAACATTTGAATGACGTTAAAATGTTTTGTGCTGAAGTTACGTCTGATTGAACGAGTTGAAGGTTTTTCTTGCGTCTCTTGAATGGAACTGGATAATTTAGGCGTGTTTTGGTTGAACTGTTGAAGAGCTGAAGGTGGATAATAATAGTCTGTGGAGGGAATGACTCACGGCTCCGTCGCAGAAGCCCACGGTGCAGGGTTTGCCTTTCCTCAGAAACAGGAAGCTCCCGGTGAGGTCCTGGTACGGAGCACAGTGCCCCCTGCTGCTCAGACAGCACACTTTACACGACGCGTGGGTCTCTGCCAAAACACACACACTTGGTTTTAACTGGATTTAGGCAAAGCTTGAGGGAGTTTTCTGGTGGACAATGTTGTTTTTCCATGTAATCCATCTAAAACCTGTTCAAATCCATCTAAAACCTGTCCAAATCCATCTAAAACCTGTTCAAATCCATCTAAAACCTGTCCAAATCCATCTAAAACATGTTCAAATCCATCTAAAACCTGTTCAAATCCATCTAAAACCTGTCCAAATCCATCTAAAACCTGTTCAAATCCATCTAAAACCTGTCCAAATCCATCTAAAACCTGTTCAAATCCATCTAAAACCTGTCCAAATCCATCTAAAACCTGTTCAAATCCAACTAAAACCTGTCCAAATCCATCTAAAACCTGTTCAAATCCAACTAAAACCTGTCCAAATCCATCTAAAACCTGTTCAAATCCATCTAAAACCTGTTCAAATCCATCTAAAACCTGTTCAAATCCATCTAAAACCTGTTCAAATCCATCTAAAACCTGTTCAAATCCATCTAAAACCTGTCCAAATCCATCTAAAACCTGTTCAAATCCATCTAAAACATGTTCAAATCCATCTAAAACCTGTTCAAATCCATCTAAAACCTGTCCAAATCCATCTAAAACCTGTTCAAATCCATCTGAAACCTGTTCAAATCCATCTAAAACCTGTTCAAATCCATCTGAAACCTGTCCAAATCCATCTAAAACCTGTTCAAATCCATCTAAAACCTGTTCAAATCCATCTAAAACCTGTTCAAATCCATCTGAAACCTGTCCAAATCCATCTAAAACCTGCTCAAATCCATCTAAAACCTGCTCAAATCCATCTAAAACCTGTTCAAATCCATCTAAAACCTGTTCAAATCTATCTGAAACCTGTTCAAATCCATCTAAAACCTGTCCAAATCCATCTGAAACCTGCTCTACTTAAACTGTGACACTTGACTCCAACAGACCCAGAAGCTGTCAAACGGTGGCCAGTATAAAACCGTTAAATAAAGGTACGGTACCGTTACAGGCGCAGGGCTGCAGCTTCAGGACGGCCTGACAGAACGGGACACACACGCCTCCAACACACTCCCCACTGTCCAGACACGGGCTCTGGTCCGGGGCGTTCTCTGGAGCAGGACACTCGCTGCTGTTTCCTGCACAAACACAGACAGGCTCCTGCTTTTAAAGATTCTTACTGTGTCCATGTTGGATCTAAACCCTACGCCTCATCAAATAGGAAAATAGGTAGAGCTGAAACATAAATATAGCTTTTTAACGACTCAGACGACTGGAACTGAGCTCATTTAGCCACAAGGACAACCTTTAATCCTCTGAATCCCAATCCTTCTCTTTGTTCATTTCTTTGTTTTAATTTTTCATGATATCTTCAAACATTAACACTTTTTTTCCACAAACTGTTGTTTTATGTTTTGTTTTTTCAATTTCAAAAAGGAAAAACAAGAAAAGATATTTAACCGTTGAAGACAGAAGTAACCTGAGTTTCAGAAGAGGAGGCGTGTGTGACCGACCTGTGCAGTAGGAGTGTCCTTTACACGTGGCCTCGATCGGCTCCTGACAGATCTCTCCTTTAGACTCGAACTGACAGCTTTTACAGCAGGCACTGTTCCTGTCGCTGAGAAACACACACAGGACTGAGAAACACACACAAACACACACACAAACACACACAGGACTGAGAAACACACACAAACACACACACAGGACTCAGAAACACACACAGGACTCAGAAACACACACACACACACAAACACACACACACACACACACACACAAACACACACAGGACTCAGAAACACACACAAACACACACAAACACACACAGGACTCAGAAACACACACAAACACACACAAAATAATTATAGACTTAGATAATATAAATATTATAAATAAAAAATTAAAAATTAAATTAACTGGACTATGATCACACCTGGACCTGGCAGTCCACTAGACCTGGTTTAGTCCTGGTTTAGTCCTGGTTTAGTCCTGGTTTAGACCTGGTTTAGACCTGGTCTAGTCCTGGTCTAGTCCTGTAGCCCTGGTCTAGTCCTGGTTTAGTCCTGGTCTAGTCCTGGTTTAGTCCTGGTCTAGTCCTGGTCTAGTCCTGGTTTAGTCCTGGTCTAGTCCTGGTTTAGACCTGGTTTAGACCTGGTCTAGTCCTGGTCTAATCCTGGTCTAGTCCTGGTCTAGTCCTGCTGGTCTAGTCCTGTAGTCCGGGTCTAGTCCGGGTCTAGTCCTGGTCTAGTCCTGGTCTACTCGGTCTCGTCCTGGTCTAGTGTGGGTCACCTGCAGAGGGCCCCTGGTCTGAGGCGACACTGGCTGGTGCAGCAGGGGTCAGAGTTCAGGTGGATCAGTCCCGGGTCACACTCCTCGTCCTGTTCCACTCGAGAGTTTCCACAAACGTTCACCGTTCGTTCTTTAAAACACGACGGAGACTTGGACCGCAGACGCTTCACGATCGAGCGCTTACTGCAGTTAGAGAAGAGCTGAGGGAGACCGAGAGAGTCCGGGGTTAGACCGGGGTTAGACCGGGTCAGACCGGGTCAGACCGGGGTCAGACCTGGTTTTTGTCTCTGTTTAGTCATGATTTAGTCAAGGTTTAAACCAGATTTAATCCTGAATTTGGTCTTGGTTTAGACCTTAATTAGTCAAAGTCTAGTCCTGGATTAGTCCTGGATTTAGTCTTAGTTTGTCCCTGTTTTAGTCCTGGACAAGTCCTGGTTTAGACCTAGTTCAGTCCTGGATCTAGTCTTTGGTCATTTAATCCTCTTCTAGTTCCGGTCTAGTCCAAGTTTAGTCCTGGTTCAACCTTGGTTTCTCTCCTGTTTTGGTCCTGTTTTTTGTCTCAGTTCAGTCCTTCTTTAGACCTGTTCTAGTCCTGCTCCAGCCCGGTCCAGTCCCGGTCCAGTCCCAGTCCTGTTCCAGTCCTGTTCCAGTCCCGGTCCAGTCCCAGTCCCGGTCCAGTCCCAGTCCTGATCCAGTCCCGCTCCAGTCCCAGTCCCGGTCCAGTCCCGCTCCAGTCCCAGTCCCGTTCCAGTCCTGCTCCAGTCCCAGTCCAGTCCCAGTCCCAGTCCCGGTCCAGTCCCAGTCCTGATCCAGTCCTGTCCCAGTCCCGCTCCAGTCCCAGTACCTTGTTGTTGGAGTGGTCCCCGCTCACGGCGATGGGATACATGACGTACTTTCCTCCCTGGTCCTCTCGGGGGGCACAGTCCTGGATGTTGTCGGGGTCGTGTTCTGCTCCAAAGTTGTGCCCGAGCTCGTGAGTGGTCACCAGGTCGGCCTCCTGTCGATCAGAAACAACGACAACAAAACAACGTGAAGCAGCGCTGCTCCTGAGTCAGAGTCCTTCAGGGAGATTGTTTACTCTGGAATATAGCAGTGTTCATAATAATTCATCTAATTCTTATTTATTTTAGTCTAGTTTTAGTCGACTAAATGTCTTCTTTTTCTGAAGTAATCATTTCTACCTGAACGAAAAGAAACTTGAAAGAGTTTTCCTTCTCATTAATTACTTTTTATTTAGTTTTCGTTTCGTAACAAAATTAACACTGCTGTAGACACAACTAAAACTGAACCGTACCAAACCAGGACAGTCTCTAAAGACTGGTCTGGGACTCACCTTAGTCAGGATGGTCTCTAGAGACTGGTCTGGGACTCACCTTGGTCAGGATGGTCTCTAGAGACTGGTCTGGGACTCACCTTGGTCAGGATGGTCTCTAGAGACTGGTCTGGGACTCACCTTGGTCAGGATGGTCTCTAGAGACTGGTCTGGGACTCACCAGGTCTGGACCAGGATGGTCTCTAGAGACTGGTCTGGGACTCACCTTGGTCAGGATGGTCTCTAGAGACTGGTCTGGGACTCACCTTGGTCAGGATGGTCTCTAGAGACTGGTCTGGGACTCACCTTGGTCAGGATGGTCTCTAGAGACTGGTCTGGGACTCACCTTGGTCAGGATGGTCTTGCCATAGTTCTTGGTGCTGGTGAGGCCTGTGTTCAGGTAAATGGCCTTCTGTTCGTTTGAAGAAGTGGGACACGCTGCAAAAAAAACATAAGACAGTTAAACCAGGTCTGAGCCAGGTCTGAACCAGGTCTGGACCAGGTCTGAGCCCGGTCTGAAGGTCTGAGCCCCGTACGTTTGGAGCAGAGTCCTCCGGGGATGTCAGGTTTGGACGGGGCGACGTAGGCCAGACCCAGAGTCCCTTCGTCGAAGTCCTGATACGTGAAGAGATGAGCCAGACACACGTTGGACGCCTTCTCAGCGATGTCTATGCTGAACTGCTGCAGGGACAACGAGAGGGGATAATGGGTCAGGAGGAGGTGTCCAAAACTGTCCAAAACTGTCCCCAAACTCTGCCAAACCTGTTTAAAAACTGTTCAAGATGAAGAAGTTGCCACAAACCGTCAGAAAAGTGCCCAAAACTGCTTAAAATCTCTCAGAAACTGTTGACAAAACTGTCCATAAACTGTCCAGAGACGACTCAAAAAACAACTTAAATTTATAAAAGAAAGACCCTAAAATTGATTAGTGTAAACTGTGGTAGTTCTTTTCTAAATGTCTTCTACCTGGTCTCAGGTGTGTTTACCTCCAGCAGCCTCTTGACGTCCCACACGTCCCGTCCCTGAACCGGACTGCCCTCCATGTTGAAGTGGGTCTGTCCCGGGACCACCGCCGTCGCACTCTTCTCGATGATGATCTACAGACAACAGCAACTTTATCGACTTGAACAAGAAACTCACAACTGCTCCTTTCTTCTGTCTGCTTCTGGGTTTAAGATGGATTTGAACTGGTTATAGTTGGATTTTAACTGGTTTTAGTTGGTTTTGAACTGGTTTTAGTTGGTTTTCAACAGGTTTTAGTTGGTTTTAAACAGGTTTTAGTTGGTTTTAAACAGGTTTTAGCTAGATCAAAATAGGTTTTATATAGATTTGAATGTTTTAGTTCGACTTGAAGAGGTTTTATTTGGATTTGAACAGGTTTTATTTGGATTTGAACAGGTTTTATTTGGATTTGAACAGGTTTTATTTGGATTTGAACAGGTTTTAGTCAGATTTGACCAAGTTTTAGCTGGATCTGAACAGGTTTACAATTAAGAAACACTGTTGGTTATAAATAGCAGTAATTTCTGAGTCATTAAAATGCATTAAAGGACAGTGGTGAGCTGTTTCCTGCCAAAAAGTGAGCCCACAGGTTTCCAGTTTAGCCTCAAAACGTTGCAGATTCCTTTGTCTTCACCATTTCCCCAAATTAAATGATTCTATAAGAGCTTATGAATGATGTATAACATTAATTAGAACCATTTTGTCAGCTATTTTTTTAATGAATTAATGAAATGAGACAAAAAAAGCTCCGGACCTGCTGGATCTGGACTCCGTATCCGCTGAACTCCTCGTCCCACGACGTGTTTCTGTAAATGTCGTCCACTCGGTCGATCAGCTCGATCTGAAACAACGTTCACAGAGAAAACAGATTTATGTGGAAGTCCCAGTAAAACCAGGTAAGTCCCACCTGCTGCTGCTGTTTGGACCAGTCTGTCTGATTCTGTTTCTGGAGCTTGTTTTTATCACTAACGTCAGATTGTTGGCTCTGGTTTAAAGGCGTTCTGAGGTTTTAGAGACGGAGGTGTTACCAGGTAGTTCAAGGTGGTGCTCTCTTCTCCGCGGCCCATGTGCCTGAAGAAACGATGGTCGGCCACGAGCAGCAGCGGACACGTGTTTTTACGATGATCATGAACCTGGCGCTTGGCTCTCCACTCGGACTCTGAAACAAAGACCGGGTTTTAGATGGACTTGAACAGGTTTTAGATGGATTTTTATCAGTTTTAGTTGGATTTTAAAGGGTTTCAGTTGGATCTGATCAGGTTTTAGGTGGATCTGATCAGGTTTCAGTTGGATCTGATCAGGTTTTAGGTGGATCTGATCAGGTTTTAGCAGGATTTAAACAGGTTTTAGTGGGTTTTCCTCACCGGGTCTCTCTGTTAAACCCTCTCGGACTCTCAGAGGAAGCAGGAGGCTGGGGTCGGAGCCGACGTAGCCACAGACTGAAGACTGATGGAGTCGGCTCAGGTTCCTGATGTCCTCCGAACGATAGATCAGCAAACGGCCATCAGGGGGCGCTGTGGTGAACCTCCACAGGGGCTGCACACAAACAACCAGGACTGAACCAGGACTAAACCAGGACTAAACCAGGACTAAACAAGGACTGAACAAGGACTAAACCAGGACTAAACCAGGACTAAACCAGGACTGAACCAGGACTAAACCAGGTCTGAACCAGGACTGAACCAGAACTAAACCAGGACTGAACTAGGTCTGAACCAGGACTAAACCAGGTCTGAACCAGGACTGAACCAGAACTAAACCAGGACTGAACCAGGACTAAACCAGGACTGAACCAGGACTAAACCAGGACTGAACCAGGACTAAACCAGGTCTGAACCAGGACTGAACCAGAACTAAACCAGGACTGAACCAGGACTAAACAAGGACTGAACCAGGACTAAACCAGGACTAAACCAGGACTAAACAAGGACTGAACAAGGACTAAACCAGGACTAAACCAGGACTAAACCAGGACTGAACCAGGACTAAACCAGGTCTGAACCAGGACTGAACCAGAACTAAACCAGGACTGAACCAGGACTGAACCAGAACTAAACCAGGACTGAACCAGGACTAAACCAGGACTGAACCAGGACTAAACCAGGACTAAACCAGGACTAAACCAGGACTAAACCAGGACTAAACCAGGTCTAAACCAGGTCTGAACCAGAACTTCTTAAATGTTAAGTCCCTGAGTCTGACCTCGATGTTGAACTCTGCTTCGTCCGTGAGGATCCGAGCCGAGAACTCGTGGTCGTCGATGTGAGCCTGGACTCTGGAGTGTTCTTCTCCTGAAAAACAACAACAATATCAGACCCTCCTCTTCCTCAGACCCTCCTCTTCCTCAGACCCTCCTCATCCTCAGACCCTCCTCTTCCTCAGACCCTCCTCATCCTCAGACCCTCCTCATCCTCAGACCCTCCTCTTCCTCAGACCCTCCTCAGACCGTCCTCATCCTCAGACCGTCCTCATCCTCAGACCCTCCTCTTCCTCAGACCCTCCTCTTCCTCAGACCGTCCTCATCCTCAGACCCTCCTCATCCTCAGACCCTCCTCAGACCCTCCTCTTCCTCAGACCCTCCTCAGACCCTCCTCTTCCTCAGACCCTCCTCAGACCCTCCTCTTCCTCAGACCCTCCTCATCCTCAGACCCTCCTCATCCTCAGACCCTCCTCATCCTCAGACCCTCCTCATCCTCAGACCCTCCTCTTCCTCAGACCCTCCTCTTCCTCAGACCCTCCTCTTCCTCAGACCCTCCTCATCCTCAGACCCTCCTCATCCTCAGACCCTCCTCTTCCTCAGACCCTCCTCATCCTCAGACCCTCCTCATCCTCAGACCCTCCTCATCCTCAGACCCTCCTCTTCCTCAGACCCTCCTCATCCTCAGACCCTCCTCTTCCTCAGACCCTCCTCTTCCTCAGACCGTCCTCTTCCTCAGACCCTCCTCTTCCTCAGACACAGACCGATCACGTGTCCGCTGAAGAAGTTGTTCCTGTTCACCGGAAAGTCCCGCTCTGCTCCGTCTGCGTCCACCACCACGGCTTTAAAATCCTCCGTGAACAGCTCCTGGTTGGTTTTCAGGTACAATCTGAAGTGTCTGCACAGCCAATCAGAGCAGAGAGTCAGACACAACCGGCCAATCAGAGCAGAGAGTCAGAGACAACCGGCCAATCAGAGCAGAGAGTCAGACACAACCGGCCAATCAGAGCAGAGAGTCAGAGACAACCGGCCAATCAGAGCAGAGAGTCAGACACAACCGGCCAATCAGAGCAGAGAGTCAGACACAACCGGCCAATCAGAGCAGAGAGTCAGAGACAACCGGACAATCAGAGCAGTGTGAGTGTTACCTGAGCAGTGTGAGTGTTACCTGAGCAGTGTGAGTGTCACCTGAGCAGTGTGAGTGTTACCTGAGCAGTGTGAGTGTCACCTGAGCAGTGTGAGTGTTACCTGAGCAGTGTGAGTGTTACCTGAGCAGTGTGAGTGTTACCTGAGCAGTGTGAGTGTCTCCTGAGCAGTGTGAGTGTCACCTGAGCAGTGTGAGTGTCACCTGAGCAGTGTGAGTGTTACCTGAGCAGTGTGAGTGTCTCCTGAGCAGTGTGAGTGTTACCTGAGCAGTGTGAGTGTTACCTGAGCAGTGTGAGTGTTGCGTGAGCAGTGTGAGTGTTTCCTGAGCAGTGTGAGTGTTACCTGAGCAGTGTGAGTGTTACCTGAGCAGTGTGAGTGTTACCTGAGCAGTGTTACCTGAGCAGTGTGAGTGTTACCTCTGCAAGGCGCTGAAGCTAAGCACCTTCTCTCCGTGAGACTGAGGCTGAAGGTCTCGGCGTCGAACAGAGTGAGTTTGGAGACTGGACTGAGACAAGACCTCGAAGTCTTCCAGGATCGACCGGAGAGAGTCTGGAGAAAGAACCGGGTCTGAACCAGGACCAAACCGGGTATGAACCGGGTATGAACCGGGTCTAAACCGGGACTAAATCGGGACTAATCCGGGACTAAACCAGGACTAATCCAGGACTGAACCAGGACTAAACCAGGTCTAAATCAGAAATAAATTAAATGTCATTTATTCTTCGCTTTTCTTTGACGCTTTCAGGCTTCCGTATGCTGCAGTTAAACTTTCCTAAACTCTGGCGCGTCCTTAAGCTTTTTTTTTTTTTTAGATAAACTCAGACAGATTCTGGTTAAAAAGTGAATAAAAGTGATTAAAACTCACCGAAATCCTGTTGATGCGGCGGAGAAACGGCGGCTGTCGTTAAACAAACCGTAAACACCGCGAAAAGAAGCCGCTCCATTTTAAACTTCGCTCAAATAAAAGTCATTTTTGTGAGTTTTCAGAGGAGTCCGTGAGTCTGGAGCGGGTCGTGTTTGAGAAAAGACAGAAAAACCGCTCCCGGAGCAAAAACAGGAAGAAACGGAGTTAAAGAAGAACCGGAAACACGGTGAGTTCAGCGGAAATGCACCTTCAAAGTAAAAGCACAAGGGTGAAGACGGACTAAACCAGACCTGGCACTAAAATAAAGACCAAACTGAAGCTAAACCACGAGCTAAGACAAGCCTAAACCTGAAATCAAACATGAACCAGGATAAAACAACATAAAACTCCAAGACCAGATCAGGACCAAACCAGGATAAAATGAAGGACTAAAGCTGGTCTAATCCAGGAACTAAATCAGGACCGAATCAGAATTAAACCCTGGACAAAACCAAGGCTAATCAGGCGGTAAAAGTCGGACTGAACCAGGACTAAACCAAAGCTACACCAGTAATTGTATTGTCTCTGTGTTTAATGTTGTTCCTGCTGTGATTGTTGTCTGTGAAGTGAAAATTTAACTCTACCTGAACCTTCTCTCACGTTTGTCCAAAAAACTTTATTTTGAAACGAACGCTTTACTTTTGTTTGTTTTTGACGTAAACTTGACGCACGGCGTGAGTCAAACGCATGGATTTGAAACGTCCCAAAAATCCATCACAAACGGCTCTCAACTTCCTTTTAACCCTGAAATACCGACTTTAATTCAGTATTTTTTAATTTAAAAGTGCAAATAGTTAAATATTAACTGAGTTTATGATGTTTCTGGAGGATTATTATGTAACAGAGAGACATCTGGCTCCAGCTCTATTTATAAACCTCTGATGTCACTCAAATCCGCTTTTACTGCTCTTTCTCTGAAGAAACACGGAAAACACGAGCTGAGGGTTTAATCTGAGCTTCAGGAGAGTTTCTTTAAATCAGTCTCAATATATACACTGTAAAATAAATCTGACGGTTTTTTACTGTAAAATATCCAGGAGCGTTGAAATGTTTCAATATTTTTGACAATTACTCCAAGGCTTTAAATTAAATATGTAATTGTGTTATATTATTACAATTTCACACTGTAAAAAATAAAAGGATGTAGTGATTTTGAATTTTACATGTATTTCCAGTGGCTAGTTTATTGAATATTACTGTAAATAAACTTACACAATATGGCATCTGCATCTTTTGATCACGAGCATATTTATGTGAAAATAAAAATATTTAAAGTAAAACCAGACCAATTTTTCTTCCAAAAATACTAATAAGAAACAATCTGAATCTGTTTTATTACAAAATATTTATTGGTTTTGTTCAAGAGCTAAACACCTTTTTGTAAAATAATGAATTTTACAATTTCCTGCTGTTTGAGACAATAATGATAATTACATTTGAAATTACAAACAAAATATTCAATATTTCCAAAAACAAAACCGGCCCCAGTAATAAAAACATTTGAAAGAAGCAGAATAAATAGTTCCAAAATGAACAAAATGTGGATTTATTCAATATTGCATTTAGATATTTTTGTACATTCATTACAAGAGATTTACAAATAAAAAATTCAAGTATTTTCCCAGATTTTGACCTGAGTTACACAAAGACACAAAACACAAACAGAAAATGCTCAAAATTTAAACCGGCAACAAGAAAAACAGGAGGATTTTTAAAGGAATGGATTGTTCACAGAGACACTGGAGTTTGGAGAAGCAGACGGGAGCAGGACAGAACTTCAACCGTTGATGCTATGTGTGAACAAAATAATCACTGAACAGAGGAAACAGTCTGGTTTATGAAGAGTACATTAGACGAATATTTGGGGAAAACTTGTAAAAAACGTGTATGTTAAATAATTTAAAAAAAATCAGCTGAATTACCTTTAAATTTGAATTATGAAAAAGGATATTATTTTGTTTCTGAACTGAGCAGCTTTACGACACGGATATTTAAAAAAGCATTATTTGTGTTTTTGGGCTTTTTGTTGTTTTAAACAGGTTTTAGTTGGATTTAAGCAGGTTTTAGTCAGATCTGAACAGGTTTTAGTTGGATTTGAAGAAGTTTTAGTCAGATTTGAACAGGTTTTAGTCAGATTTGAACAGGTTTTAGTTGGATCTGAGCAGGTGGCCATATTGATTCTGTTCAGAGCTGATGCTGTGGTGCATTCACTGACTGTGAATCCAGTTGTAAACTCGGTAAACGAGGCTATAGCGGCTGAGTCTCCGGCGTCAGTCCCGCCTCGGAGCCGGTCTCTGCTGGACTCTCGGAGCCGGACCGCGTCTGGTTTTGTGAGATCATCCGTTTGGTTTCGTTGTTGATGGCGCTCCTCACAGAGCAGTCGGACCAGTCCGGTCTGTCCCGCCGCCGCCATCCAGCAGTGGGACGAGAGGTTCGGGCTGAAACGCACCTGAGGAGCAAGACCGGGGTTAGAGGGACTGGAACAGGTCTTACAAGGATCTGAACTGGTTTTATTTTGACTGCAACAGGTCTTACAAGGATCTGAACTGGTTTTATTTTAATTGGAACAGGTTTCAGTTTGATTTGTACAGGTTTTAGTTGGTTTTGAACAGGTTTCAGTTGGATTTGAACAGGTTTTAATAAAATTTACCTTGTGTAACGCGGCGAGAGGGAAGTCGTCGAGTCTCAACGACGTCTTGACTTCAGTCGCCTTCATCTGTTTCCACAAAACTCTCTTATCGAACTTCGAGAAGTTACACTGTGGAAAAAAGACAGAGAGGAATAAAAACCTGTTCAAATCCAACTTAAACCTGTTCAAATCCAACTAAAACCTGTTCAAATCCAGAGTTTATATTATGGTCCATTATAAACACACTGATTTAGATTATATTTGGACAGATATAGTTGATACCAGGTCGAAGTCTGTGAGCTGGAGGAAGTATTTCTTCACTGCGTCTCTGTATTTGACCTGCTCCAACATCTCTGCAGCGTTCTCTTGTCCCTCCGTCTCTCCTTCGACCGTCCTTTCCTCGTCTCCTTCTGCAGACGCTTCCTGAGCCGCTGCTTCCTTTTCTCTCGTCGGCGTAAAAGGCACCAAGGAACTGAAGTAAACGGGCTGTGGACCGACAGGAACAAACACGACTGAAGCTAAACATCTGACGTCTGTTCAAGTAAAATAACGTTCTGTTGCTTCAGTCTCTGATCGCTCTGTGAGAAACACACAGGTCAGAGATTCAAGGTTTGAACACTAAAATATTCCTTATTCCTTTTGAGATTGGTTTATAAATGGGTTCAAATCTGTACTAATCTATTATAACAACTCCCTTCTAATTTATAAAGTGTGTTATTATTATTATTATTATTTAGTGAATAAGGCCACAGTCGATAAAAATCTCATTGGTCGAATAGTTTTAATTTTATCCGAGTTATTACAATTTAGTTTTTTATTTTATTTGAACTGTTCCTAAATGTTCTCTTCAAATAAACTCACAGTAAACCAGAAAGAGTCACAAATAGGGCTGATTTGAGATTAAATATTAAAAAACTAGATTTTTTAATTGTGTTCATTTGTAATTGTGTCTGAATTAGCCTTTTATTTGCAAACTGGTAATTCATTTTATTTAAAAACAGACCAAAGGAGCAGAAACAGATTGCGTTGATGCAGTGTTGTGTTCAGGGTCTTACGAAGCGCCGCTCGATGGTGCGTTTGCAGTGCTGCAGCTGGAGGCTGAGCAGAGGCAACGTGGACAGCACCACTTCTCCGACGGTGTCAGAGGTCGCGGCGAAGTTCAGCCAATCAGAGTACCCCATGGACTGGAGGGAAAGAGACAAAAATACACTTCAGGAAACAGTTTTAGTTTCAGCCCCGCCCCTCTGAGCATGTTGTTATAGAGTTTGATGGATATATTTGGTCAAAACACAATTTAATTACAGATTAAACATTTTGTGCGTTTTCTTAACCGTTCTCCACCTGCAGGACGTCAGCTGTTACATTTTATTAGAATTAATGCAAAAAAAACTCTTTATTTGGTTCAAATATGAATCATTAACAAATGAGAGGCTTTTTTCAAACTAAAGCCTTTTGTATTTATTACATTTAAAAGCTTTCACAAAAACACTTCTCATTACGTTTTTCCACCAGTGTTTTCTATTTTCTACCACTTCAAAACCATGTAAAACCAGTTCAAAACCATGTAAAACCAGTTCAAATCCATGTAAAACCAGTTAAAAACCATGTAAAACCAGTTCAAATCCATCTAAAACCTGTTCAAATCCAACTAAAACCTGTTCAAATTCAACTAAAACCTGTTCAAATCCAACTAAAACCTGTCCAAATCCAAATAAAACCGGCTCAAATCCAACTAAAACCTGCTCAAATCCAACTAAAACCAGCTCAAATCCAATTAAGACCTGCTCAAATCCTGTTCAAACTCTAAAATCCTCAACGGCTCCTGAGTCTCATGCACTTTCCCTTCTGTGCTTCTGTTAGCAGCTAACGTTAGCACACAGCAGTTAAAGCGACGAATAAACACTCCCTCATTCAAATATCCGTCATATATCCATGTTTCCGTGTCGGAGGTCGATGGGACTCACCCACATGGTTCCAGATCTGGGGACGGCGAAGAAAGTCTGCATGTAGTGGTCGTAGTAATGCAGCCCGTGTGAGCTGTACCTGAAAAAAGAGACGTGAGCCTAGAGAGTTCACACAAGTACGGTTCATGAGTAAAAGAAGTGTGTTTTTACGCAGCGTAGGCCGTCTCCTCCGCGACCAGGAGCCCCGACCCGTTCAGGGGCCAGCTCACTTCGGTGGTGAGGCACCGTTTCTGGACCGTGATGGGTTCGTAAAGACGCGTCAGGTCCCAGGTTTTAATGAAGCGGTCCTCTCCGGCCGTCACCAGCAGGTTTCTACAGAACCAATCACACTTCTTTATAAAGTCTGCTTAGATTTGGGTCCTTCTTCTGTTGGAGGTTTAACATTTTTCGTGTCCGACTCAGAAAAACAAACAGATTTATTACAAATACACTTTTTTATTAATGAGATTTTTCCATTCAGTTATTTTCTATTTTTAAATTCAACTTGAACCTGTTGAAATCCATCTAAAATCTGTTCAAATTCTAAAAAAAACATATTCAAATCCAACAAAACGACTGAAGTTGTACTAAATAATTGGAATAATAAATATAAATGACTAAAATGCTCACTGTAGAATATGTTAACCACGTACCTCACTAAATAAACACAATAATAAGTAAAGCAGCGTTTACCTTGAGGCTGGACAGAAACACAGCGCTCGAACGGCGTTGTCATGAGCCAGGAAACACTGATACGGCAGAACGCTCATGGATCCGTCAGGTTCTCTCACTCGCAGCAGAGACGACTTCGTGTTCAGGTCCCATAAACCGACGTTACCTGAAAAAGGTACAAAAATGAGTGAGTGTGGTTCTGTGATGCTCTGGTCCTGGTCTGGTTCTGGTCTGGTCTGGTCTGGTCCTGGTCTGGTCCTGGTCTGGTCTGGTCTGGTCTGGTCCTGGTCTGGTTCTGGTCTGGTCCTGGTCAGGTCCTGGTCTGGTCCTGGTCCGGTCCTGGTCTTATTGAAGTGGTCCGTACCGTCGTAGAAGCCGATGGCGATCAGGTCGTGTGGTTTCTGTGGGAGCCAGTCCAGACTCAGGACTTGTCCGCTCTGAGTCAAACGAGGAGCTTTAAACGAGCCCAGCTTCAGCGTCAGCACAGCTTTGGCCTGAAACAAACGAAACACAAGAAACACAGGGTTTAGAAGGATTCTGGACCAAATTAATAAAGGTTTCAGAGGCTTTTATCCAGGTTTAGGTCTTTTTTCTGTGAAGAGTAAAAGTGAGCCTACCTTAAAGATCGGAGGAAGACTGGACTTTTCTGTAAAATAAAACTTAAGTTAGTTAGACTTAAGTCAAAAACATGGCTCTGCTTTAGAACAGAGAGTACGTTCTGGTTTTAGTTGGATCTGAACAGGTTTTAGTTGGATTTTACCTGCTTCAGAGACGGTGCAGAGCAGAGCGTCTGGATGTGGAAGGCTGTAGATGGTCACCAAACCCAGAGACGTGGCCACAGCCAGGAGCCCCAGTCTGGGCAGGTCCGGGGCCTTTAGAGAGGACACCTCCGTCAGAGTCAGCAGAGGGTCAGGGGTCAGGGGTCTGTCCGGGTCTGGGGTCAGGGGTCTGTCTGGGGTCTGTCCGGGTCTGGGGTCAGGGGTCTGGGGTCTGTCTGGGTCTGGGGTCAGGGGTCTGTCTGGGGTCTGTCTGGGTCTGGGGTCTGTCCGGGTCTGGGGTCAGGGGTCTGTCTGGGGTCTGTCCGGGTCTGGGGTCTGTTCTCACCTTCTTGTTGCAGTCGGGACGGTCCCAGGCTCCAGCAGGACACCACTTCAGTTCCCAAACGAAGCCTTTGTCCTGAGCCAGAGCGTAAACCAGAGCAGGCTCAGCGTCCGGTCTGAAACAAAACCAGTTTAAATACCACTAAAACCAGTTCAAATACAACTTAAATTTGTTTAAATCCAACTAAAACCTGTTTAAATCCAAATAAAACCTGTTTAATTCCACCTAAAACCTGTTTAAATCCAACTAAAACCTGTTTAATTCCACCTAAAACCTGTTTAAACCCAACTAAAACCTGTTTAAACTCAACTAAAACCTGTTTAAACCCAACTAAAACCTGTTTAAATCCAACTAAAACCTGTTTAATTCCACCTAAAACCTGTTTAAACCCAACTAAAACCTGTTTAAACTCAACTAAAACCTGTTTAAACCCAACTAAAACCTGTTTAAATCCAACTAAAACCTGTTTAATTCCACCTAAAACCTGTTTAAACCCAACTAAAACCTGTTTAAACTCAACTAAAACCTGTTTAAACCCAACTAAAACCTGTTTAAACTCAACTAAAACCTGTTTAAACTCAACTAAAACCTGTTTAAACCCAACTAAAACCTGTTTAAACTCAACTAAAACCTGTTTAAACCCAACTAAAACCTGTTTAAACTCAACTAAAACCTGTTTAAACCCAACTAAAACCTGTTTAAATCTGATTAAACCACATTTAAATCGGGTGTCTGCTGAAGGTAAGTGTTCACCTGGAGTCGTACTGGAGCAGGCCCAGGTCCCAGAGCTGGATGAGTCCGGAGCCCTCGTACGTCTGGTTGACCCTGTGCTGCTCGTCCATCCCTCGGTGACAGGCCAGAGCCAGGATCTGTCGAGCCGGGGCCCCGTCCGGAGTAGGACACCACTCCAGGGCCCAGACGGGACCCCCGGCGAACAGCAGCATGTCCCAACGCTCGGGGTGGGACGGCAGCGCCCCGAACCTGCCCAGAACCAACAGGAATGAAGCTGGATCTGCAGAGCTTTTATTAACATGACACAGGAGTCGTCACCTGTGGAGTCTCTGCAGTGGACTGTCCTCTTTACTGAGACCCTCCCGGGACACGGTGAAAACAGCCGACTCCAGCTCCTCCGGGACGTACCCCTCCCCTTCACTGAAAACAACATGTCCCGCTCAGAATCACAGTTTAAAACAAGTAAAGCTAATAATAACAGCTTTTAGTTTCATTCACACAAACACTTCCAAATGAAAACAGGAACAACATTCATGAAATAATAGAGACTCAAGGAAAGATCAATAAGGATCAATATAAGGATCAATAAGGATCAATAAGGATCAATATAAGGATCAATATAGGGATCAATATAAGGATCAATATAAGGATCAATAAGGATCAATAAGGATCAATATAAGGATCAATAAGGATCAATATAAGAGTCAATATAAGGATCAATAAGGATCAATAAGGATCAATATAAGAATCAATATAAGGATCAATATAAGGATCAATATAAGGATCAATATAAGGATCAATATAAGGATCAATATAAGGATCAATAAGGATCAATATAAGGATCAATATAAGGATCAATATAAGGATCAATATAAGGATCAATAAGGATCAATATAAGGATCAATAAGGATCAATATAAGGATCAATATAAGGATCAATAAGGATCAATATAAGGATCAATATAAGGATCAATATAAGGATCAATAAGGATCAATAAGGATCAATATACAGCACTTTCACTTTATTCAGAAAATGTAGGAGTTTGTAGAAAAACAGGCCAATATTCCTTTTCTTCACGTTCTGTAAAAGAATAACATTTAATAATTGTTTTGTTCATGTTTTGGTTTGAACAGAATCTTCCCAAAGTTTTGTGTGAATGAAAATAAAAGATATTTAAAGATGTACTCGCTGTTTTAAACTCACTGTAATAAAGTAATAAAGTAATAAAGTGATAAAATGATAAAGTGATAAAGTGATAAAGTGATAAAGTAAATAAAGTGATAAAGTAATAAAGTGATAAAGTGATAAAGTAAATAAAGTGATAAAGTGATAAAGTGATAAAGTGATAAAATGATAAAGTGATAAAGTGATAAAGTGATAAAGTGATAAAATGATAAAGTGATAAAGTGATAAAGTGATAAAGTGATAAAATGATAAAGTGATAAAGTGATAAAGTGATAAAGTAAATAAAGTGATAAAGTAATAAAGTGATAAAGTGATAAAGTGATAAAATGATAAAGTGATAAAGTGATAAAGTGATAAAGTGATAAAGTGATAAAATGATAAAGTAAATAAAGTGATAAAGTGATAAAGTGATAAAGTGATAAAGTGATAAAGTGATAAAGTGATAAAATGATAAAGTAAATAAAGTGATAAAGTGATAAAGTGATAAAGTGATAAAGTGATAAAATGATAAAGTGATAAAGTGATAAAGTAAATAAAGTGATAAAGTGATAAAGTGATAAAATGATAAAGTGATAAAGTGATAAAGTGATAAAATGATAAAGTGATAAAGTGATAAAGTGATAAAGTGATAAAGTGATAAAGTGATAAAATGATAAAGTGATAAAGTGATAAAGTGATAAAGTGATAAAGTGATAAAATGATAAAGTGATAAAGTGGTAAAGTGATAAAGTGGTACCTGAGTGGGAGCAGCTGCCAGGACGAGGCTGAGGGAGTCCAGTCTGGAAACACCTGGACGCTCAGGTGCTGCTCTCGACTGAAACAACATCAAAACAAAAAACTGGAAAAATATTCAACAAACGATCCTAATAATTCTGTAGATTCTGTTTTTACTGTTTCTTGTTGGTTTCAGTCGAAACTCTGATAGAGTTGAGTGTTCCAGCAGTGAGTCCATTCACCTTCAGGTTCCCAAACTGAGACAGAGTTACAGACCGGGTTAGACCTGGTTTAGACCGGGTTAGACCTGGTTTAGACCTGGGTTAGACCTGGGTTAGACCTGGTTTAGACCTGGGTTAGACCTGGGTTAGACCTGGTTTAGTCCTGGTTTAGTCCTGGTTTAGTCCTGGTTTAGTCCTGGTTTAGACCTGGGTTAGACCTGGTTTAGTCCTGGTTTAGACCTGGTTTAGTCCTGGTTTAGTCCTGGTTTAGTCCTGGTTTAGTCCTGGTTTAGACCTGGGTTAGACCTGGTTTAGTCCTGGTTTAGACCTGGGTTAGACCTGGTTTAGTCCTGGTTTAGTCCTGGTTTAGTCCTGGTTTAGTCCTGGTTTAGACCTGGGTTAGACCTGGTTTAGTCCTGGTTTAGACCTGGGTTAGACCTGGTTTAGACCTGGTTTAGTCCTGGTTTAGTCCTGGTTTAGTCCTGGGTTAGTCCTGGTTTAGACCTGGTTTAGACCTGGTTTAGTCCTGGTTTAGTCCTGGTTTAGACCTGGTTTAGACCTGGTTTAGACCTGGTTTAGTCCTGGTTTAGTCCTGGTTTAGACCTGGTTTAGTCCTGGTTTAGTCCTGGTTTAGTCCTGGTTTAGTCCTGGTTTAGACCTGGTTTAGACCTGGTTTAGTCCTGGTTTAGACCTGGTTTAGACCTGGTTTAGACCTGGTTTAGTCCTGGTTTAGTCCTGGTTTAGTCCTGGTTTAGTCCTGGTTTAGACCTGGTTTAGACCTGGTTTAGTCCTGGTTTAGTCCTGGTTTAGTCCTGGTTTAGTCCTGGTTTAGACCTGGTTTAGTCCTGGTTTAGTCCTGGGTTAGACCTGGTTCAGTCCTGGTTTAGTCCTGGTTTAGTCCTGGTTTAGTCCTGGTTTAGACCTGGTTTAGTCCTGGTTTAGTCCTGGTTTAGTCCTGGTTTATATAAAATGAGACTAACTGAATTTCTCTGAAGAGAAGGAGTCCTTGGGCCTTTTCCGAAGCTGAAGTCCAGGTCTTCGAGGGTCTCCTCTTCCTCGTCCTCCAGCTGCTCCTCTTCCTCGTCTTCGTTGTTGGGCACAAAGTCCTCGTCTTCCTCGGGGTCACTCTTGAACTCACAGAGCTTCCTCTTTCGGCCTCTGGCTCCTGCACAAACACAAAGACGGGTCTGGATCCTGGTCTGGGTCTAAACTGACGGCAAGGGACGGGCTCACCTCTTTTCCTTTTGGAGTGTTTTTGTTGGAGACGGCTGGACCCTCTCTGTCTCCGTTGGACTCGGGCTGAGACCCCACTCATCGTGGGTCGATCCAGGACTTCTTTGGCCAAACTCTGGAGATACTTCAGCGCTCTGGAGAAAGAACTAAACATGAGCTCAGACAGCTTTCACAGAAGTGTGCTGCTTTTATCCAATTACAGTGTAATGTTCCTCCTGCAGAGAGGTCAGAGGTCAGAGGTCGAGTGAATATTGTACACTACTGTTTCTCCAAAGAGTAAAGTCTAGAGCTGTAGCACTTTTAAAGCCTTTCAATTTGACTCTTTATCACAAGAATAAGTATGAGGAATATGTTTGAGGAAATAGTTTTAGTGTTTATAGTTGTCCCAGGTCTGGTTTAGTCCAGTTTGGTCTGGTTTAGTCCAGTTTGGTCTGGTTTAGTCCAGTCTGGTCTGGTTTTGTCTGGGATTACATGGTCTGGTTTAGTCCAGTCTGGTCTGGTTTTGTCTGGGATTACATGGTCTGGTTTAGTCCAGTCTGGTCTGGTTTAGTCTGGGATTACATGGTCTGGTTTAGTCCAGTCTGGTCTGGTTTGGTCTGGGATTACATGGTCTGGTTTAGTCCAGTCTGGTCTGGTTTAGTCTGGGATTACATGGTCTGGTTTAGTCCAGTCTGGTCTGGTTTAGTCTGGGATTACATGGTCTGGTTTAGTCCAGTCTGGTCTGGTTTAGTCTGGGATTACATGGTCTGGTTTAGTCTGGGATTACATGGTCTGGTTTAGTCCAGTTTAACCTGGTTTTGTCTGGGATTACATGGTCTGGTTTAGTCCAGTTTGGTCTGGTTTAGTCCAGTTTGGTCTGGTTTAGTCCAGTTTGGTCTGGTTTAGTCCAGTCTGGTCTGGTTTAGTCCAGTCTGGTCTGGTTTAGTCCAGTTTGGTCTGGTTTAGTCCAGTCTGGTCTGGTTTAGTCCAGTCTGGTCTGGTTTAGTCCAGAGGAACTGAACTGTTGCTGTTTTGAGACAAACTCAGACCAAATACTGATTGACTTTAGAATTATCATCTGTTTTTTCACTTTGTATTTTATAAACTAATAAAAATGAAGGACTTCATAGTTTTCTGTATGTCCTGAATAAACCTCTGTGATGTAAGCTGTAAACTGTACGTGACTCACGCTTTAGCAGCTCCTCTCTTGGGACGTCCTCCCAGCGTCAGCTCCTCGGTCTGAGTCTGGGTCTGGGCTGAGTTTCCGTCGCAGCTCGTTGCCGTCGCCGTTTCCTTCGCGAGCGTCTTCTTCGTGCACTTCCTCTTGGGCTTCGCGCCTGTCCTGAGCCGCTCCGTCTGCGACCGGACCATCCGCTGTGGAAGTCTTTCTGCTCGGCGTCTTCTTCAGTTTTCTGCTTCTCTTTTTGGAGTTTTCTCGGCAGTTTTTCCTTAGACTGTTGTTCTTCCTCCGTTTCATGTTCAGAGTTTTCCTGTTTGTTGTTGGGAGACCTTTGAGAAGCCGGTCTTTCTGCTGCGCTCTTCCTGCTTCGTTTGTTTTGAGGCGTTTGAAATTCTAACACGTCACTCACCTCATAATCCAAGAATTTAGGGTTTTTCTTGCGTTGTCTTCCTCTGGAGCTGGGCGATAAATCCAAAGACTGCTCCGGAGCCGGCTCTTGCTCTGAAACACAGAAAAGATTCTTAGCACAAACTGAACCAATCTGAAGAAAACACAACAACATAAAGCCCAGTTTTGTTATTATTTTGTGGCTTAATAGAACCTGAAATGTGTCGATGAGGTGCTGTGTTCATGTTGACAGCACATTTTAATTTAGTTTTGGTCATAATTTGGTCGAATCTTATTAGTTTTAGTCTAGTTTTAAGTTTTCAGTGTATTTCCTTCAGTAATAATGTCTCTGAATAAAGTAAACTAGTCCTAACCTGTTCCGGCTGGTATTCAGGTTCCAAGTGTTAACATAGTTTCTATTTAAAGTGGTTCTCTTTTGGTCTCCTGTCGTCTTCCCGAGGCTCTAACAAATGTTTGTGTCTGACATCACTTCAGCGACGCTCAAAAACCTGAGTCTGATTGGATCTCTTCTCAACTCCTTTTGATGGATTTAGTCTCTGTTCATTTTTTCATCAATTACTTTTTATTAAGTTTTCAGAGGCAAAAATATATTTTAACAGTTTTTAACATTTTAACTTTAACACTAATGATGTGAAATGAACCTTGTCCAGAGTCAGAGGCCTCCATAGGCTCTGCAGTTTCTCTGAAGTTTCTCTAAAGTTTCTGTGAAGTTTCTGTGAAGTTTCTCTAAAGTTTCTGTGAAGTTTCTCTGAAGTTTCTCTGGAGTTTCTCTAAAGTTTCTGTGGAGTTTCTCTAAAGTTTCTGTGAAGTTTCTCTGAAGTTTCTCCGGAGGTTTGTCTCTGGTCAAAACAGCTCCATTTGTGAAGAACGGTTCCTCTCACTCAGGCCTCGGCTCAGTCTGAAACAGAGACGAATAAACATTACTTTTCAGATGTCAATCTTTATTTATTTGTGAATAGATAATGGGTCATGGAGGCTAAAAACAGCTGTTTTTAACCATCTACAAATTAATGGACATATAAATTGTAATAACATGATAAACAACATAATAAAAAAATGTTAAAAATACATTTTAAAAAAGTATTCAACTCTGTTTACAGCTCACCTATAGCATTAGACATAATAGTTATGTATATGATATGTTTCTAATGTAAATACGTAAATGAGTGTTTTGTTTATTGTATTTGTTTAAATCTGTCCGTGTTTAGTTATTATTATATACATTTTTTTTATTAATATGAACATTAAATGATTCAATAAATTACAATCTTGATGTAGAATAATAATTTACTTTTGGGTTTGTTTGTTTTTTTACAACTAAATAATACAAAGTAGTGAAAGTATTATATATAGGCTAATGCGATGTTACTCCGAGCAACTGTTACTGAAGAATAACTTGCTTTTCTAATGTTAAATGCAGAAGTCTTTATTAAATATCTCACAGTAATAGAAACTAAAAACATGGATTAAATTGACAAACAGCTGTATTTTATTATAACTGAGGACTGTCTAATAAAACTGTCAGCACTGAACCTATTACTTTACTCCACAATTTCCTACATTTTGTGTATAGTAAATATATTTATTTTTTATGTAAAATGAACGTAAGAAGTTAGTCCTTAATAATTTTAGGGCGCTTTATAAAACCTGCACTGTGGCCCCACATTACTACTTTACACCACTGGTTATTTTACTGAAATTACATTCAGTTTGCGATTTTAACTTATACTTAATAATTAAATTTCTTTTTATACATTTGGCTGAAAGGTAAAGTCAACTGTGAACTTCTGACCTCAGCTCCAAAGCCTGTTACACAATATAGAAATTTACCCCTTTTTAACGTGTTTTTATCGTTTTATTGCTTTTTTAACACTCTGAACCGCATTTTCAACCAGACACAACTGAAAATGTTCATTCGGCTTGTTTTAAAGACGTCCAACACTTCGATATGTGACTTAAAACAACCATAAACTTTGCTAACTCCGTGTCATCGTTGTAGCCACGCTTTTAAGCTAACGCTGCTAACTGATGCTAACAGGCTAAACGGCCAGGCTTCTCCGGAGGTTTGTACTCTTCCCAAAAGTTAAATAACTGTAAATATATCGGCTTTAAGCGCACGACTGTCAGACAATATTACTCTGAGATTGTTAAAAACTCACCTTGCTTTCTTCCTCAGCCTTTTTCCTCTGTGGCGACGCCGGGAAAACCTCGCACAGAACACGGAGATAAACTGGAGCAGGTTCCGTGGGATCGAGTCCCAAACGAATCAAAGGCCAAACTAATCACCAAATCTGAATATTCAAGCCTTGTATACTGGGCTAAAGCTTTTTATTTTCCAGATTATAGCGAATAAGCTGTATTCGTGTCGATTTTAGCGCGTAAATATAAAGAAATAGTGTTTTCCTCTTACATCAGACCGCCATGTTACTGTAGCAGCGCTGTGGCTCACACCGCCCCCTGTTGGGCTCAGGCTTGAACTGCAGAGCATTAAACAGCCACTGAACTAAAGCACAAAACAAAGCTCAAAAATGCAATTCCATTATTTATACACACTGTGAGTCATGAGGAAAAGTTCAATTTATATTTTCAAGCATATGTTCAGGAAATTTTACAGTGGATTTGAAAAGTTTAGGTCAGGAATAACATACTGTTGCAGCATGTCTATAACAAATATCATAAAAAGTCAAAAAAAAAAAAAACTCTAATGAAATCAAACAAAAATAAGTTGAAAAGAATAATCAAAAGGGCGGAAAATAAAAGAAGTGCAGAGTTCAGACTGTATTTGGAATTTAAGCTGATGCTTTTGGAGCGAGACTAAGGGGCATTAGGTGAGTAAAAATAAAGAGGAAAGACACCAGTGTAAAAAAATAATAAAGCTGAAATCAATATATTTAAATGTATTATTTGTTTTAATTACTGACTTACTGACACAGAACTGTAGGGAATAAAAAGCTACAAAATAGTAGACAACCCTTTGAAAAGTTGATTCAATATGAATTCATGAAAGAGCAGTTAAACCAAATACTAGATTAAACTTTACCTTATCATAAACATTTAAAACATAAACAACAACAAGGCCCCATTAAATGAATTAAGACACATTTAGAAAAGTCTGTTACAGTGAAACACATACATTTAAAGAGCGTCGACTCGTTTACTCGACGGTTTACTCGACGGTTGCTCCAAACAGGACTGTTTTATTTATTTATCAAATGAAAAAGCACCAAAACAGGGTTCGAGTTGAGACGTGCTGCTTCACAGACGTCTGTAAACAAAGTCCTAAGTGTTAATGTAATAACAGTAAAACCATTCCATCAGGAGGAGCTCCCCTCGATGTGGAGGAGCAGCGGCTCTACTCCGAGCTCCTCTCTGCAGACATCAAGTGTCGACTGACGCTCTGAAGACTCGACTTAGACTTGGACTCGTGACTCGAACTTTGGCATAGTTCTCGTGCAAAGCTCAGCACCAGTTTTGCATCACGCCCATAATTTAGTTTTATTTGAATTTAAGCAGGTTTTAGATGGATTTGAACACTTTTAAGTTGGATTTGAACAGGTTTTAGTTGCATCTGAACAGGTTTTAGATGGATTTGAACAGTTTTTAGTTTAATTTAAGCAGCTTTTAGATGGATTTGAACAGATTTAAATGGTATTTTAACAGGTTTTAGCTGGATTTCAACAGGTTTTAGTTGAATTTAAGCAGGTTTTGTTTGGATCTGAACAGATTTTATATTTCATATTAAACGTATATTGTTGATGACTTAAGGCCTGTACAAAGCAGACAGCCATTTAAATCCAGCTCTGGTTGATGACAGCAGCTGATGTTCTCGGTCTATTGTCTTTTTGCAGCGTCCACCGTTAAACCCGGTCTCTTTACGTCCCACGAGAGTCTCTGTCGCTGCAGCTCGTCCGATAAACCGCTCAGATTCACTCCGCTGCTGCCGTCCTCTCCCAAAAACACCAAACAGTTCCTCTGCTCTGTCCTGCTCCGTCTCCTTCACGTCCTCGTCCCAGACCGGCTGCAGAGGGTGTAGTGCAGCGCGGGGGGGACTGAGGGGTCTGCGGGTCCGTCTGCAGGGTCTGCGGCGTCTGCGGGTCCGTCTGCGGAGGAAGGGGCTGGGGTCCGGGCCGGAGGAAGTGGTTCTGGGGCTGGAGCTGGTGCAGTGGAGGCTGAGGGAGAAAATGCTGTAAATGCTGATGCTGGAAGAGTTCGTCGGTGAAGTGTTTGTCCGTGACGCGGTGGAAGTCTTTGGGCTGGTTTTTGAGCAGCTTCTCAAACTTTTTAGAGGCTTTTTTGTTTGTCACAAACCAGTCCTGAAGAAAAAGCAGAGAAAGACGTTCAGTAAAAAGAAGAAAGGTCGATAAAATTACTTTCAAGCTGTTTTACTGTACCTCAAATCTATCAAAAAGAAAGAAAACTGCAAAAATTGTGCAATGTTCTGACTTAACGGGTTGTTTTTAGTCAATTAACGTCACTCACTGATGTTCAGCCTGGCTTCCTGTTACACGATGAGGTAGATAAGTAACAACAGGCCTTTGAGAAGGAAAATAAAACCATTCATTCATCTCTTTTTATTCTCTTTATCAGTTTATTGGAGTTTTTCTGATATCTCTGTTCTTTTGGAGGCACTGTGGTTTCATTATGGGACTCCAGACATATTTCCTTCACTACTTTTACAGCTTTTGTCCAGTTTTGAAATAATAAACCCATTCAAAACACGTTCAGATAAATCATTAAAACAGCTGTGATGATTACATCTGTAGATCATATAAAGCTTTTATTATAGTTTTGTATTTATATTGTTATTTTGGCAGAAGATTCTGAAATTCTTAATAGAAAAAAAACAAAAATACTCAACAGTTAATGAGATATTCTGCACAGACACTGCTGCCTCACTCATATTAACCTCATTAGACTCAATCCTGTTTGGACCCGACACATTCACCAGTAAAGTCCCAGACCTCGGCCTCGGGTCATGTTCAGGTCTGAAAGGTGCTTAGAGCAGAACTAAAGCCGTTACCTGTGAGTGAACAGAGTTGATGTGGTATTTGACTCCACTTTCAGAGTTGAACTCTTTATTACAGATCAGACATCTGTATTTCCCAGCCTCGAAGTCGCCCTGAAGGCACCATAAACACATCACAGTAAATATAAAAACAGATATCTCTGTATTTAAAGACAGACTGAAGTGCTGTACCTTTGTGCAGAGTCCCAGGTGAGCTTTGAGTCCAGAGACACTGGTGTAAGTGCAGCCACAGCCCTGACACACAAACACACAGCTCTAATGCAAATAAAGGAGCTGCTTTTATTTGATGAACGTTCTGTACCTCGTTGGGACACTGGACCTTCCTCTGCAGCTTCACCTCGTTCTTCCACTTCCGGAGCAGCTCCTGACTGAAGGCAGGGAGCCCCGGGCGAGAATACTTCAACTGGAAAAGAACAACCACCACCTCAACGTCACCTCGATCAATGTGCTTCAGCTCGATTTTAAAGTACCACCGCTTTTAGTCAAAAAATGCATATTCTCGCTCATGTTGATGGTTCTTGAACCTGAGATCAGTAGAATCAGGTCTGTCTCACTGACACAGCGCTCTGCTGGACAGAACCCTCCTGGAACTGTCCCGGGACCAGGACTTATCTCCAGAGATTAATGAGTGAGACTCTAACACACGACGCAAAGAAAACAGACCAACCCACTGGACCTTTATTTGGACTAAAGACTCACTAAAATGACTTGTTTCAGAGACATGTTCTTTCTTCCAAACAAACCGTATTAAACATCTGTACTTGTAAACAAAGATGGCTGCCGCTGATCTTGCCTTTTTGTCGTCTGGGACCAGGTCGGACTGGAACTTCCTCTTGGGCCAGTCTTTGGGCAGGTCGTTGTTGGCGATCTCTGCCAGATGGAAGTTAGCGACCTGCGCTGACGCTCTCTGAACTCGACCGCTCGCTGTTCGCTCTGGATTCTCCTCGATCTGAGCCTCCACCTGCTCCTCCTCTTCCTCCATCTTTACTGCAGCCTGGATTAGAACAGGTTTTAGATGGATTTAAACAGGTTTTAGATGGATTAGAACAGGTTTTAGATGGATTTAAACAGGTTTTAGATGGATTAAAACAGGTTTTAGGTGGATTTAAACAGGTTTTAAGTGGATTTGAACAGGTTTTAGGTGGATTTAAACAGGTTTTAGATGGATTAAAACAGGTTTTAGGTGGATTTAAACAGGTTTTAGGTGGATTTAAACAGGTTTTAGATGGATTTAAACAGGTTTTAGTTGGATTTGAACAGGTTTTAGTTGGATTTGAACAGGTTTTAGTTGCATTTATAGAGGTTTTAGTCGGATTTGAACAGGTTTTAGTTGGATTTGAACAGGTTTTAGTTGGGTTTGAACAGGTTTTAGTTGGATTTGAACAGGTTTTAGTTGCATTTATAGAGGTTTTAGTCGGATTTGAACAGGTTTTAGTTGGATTTGGACTCACCGGAGCGTGCTCAGACTTCAGGTGATACTCCAGACCAGCCTTGGACTTGTAGGTTTTGTTGCAGTGAGAACAGTTCAGGACCATCTTCTCCAGCTCTGACTGTTCCTTCCCACATTTCCTCGTGTGATAGAAGTAGCCCATGATGCTGGTGAAGGCGGCGCTGCAGCCCTGAGCACATATGTAAATAATAATATATAATCAGATTTTTTTTTCCAATTTTTTTTCTTTCTTTTTTTCTTTTTTTTTTTTAGATTTTTAAAATATTTTTTCTAATTTTTTTCTTTATTTTTTTCCTTTTTATATTTATATTTTTTCTTAACAAAATAAGCTCCATTACCTCTCGAGAACATTTCAATTTGCCGAGTCTCTTCAGGATTTTACGTAGTTTTTCTTTCACGGCTCGGTCGTCCTGGTCTCTGACGTCGGAAGAAGGCTGAGAGCGAAAAGACAAATTAAAATCATGTTTTATGTCATGTTTCAGAAGAAGATAAAAAGTAACAGAGAATGGAGATAATTCACAAAAGTGACTCATGTTTTCTGATTTTGGGATTAATATCCGACAGGAATACATTTATCGTTTTAAAATCCTGATCATTGCAAAAAAAAAAAGTCAGCAAATTGAGACCAAAGGAATGTTTGGAGCAGATTTATTTAATGGAAAAATTACCTTCTGTCTGCATTTAACAGAATTTTTGAACAAGGGCTGAGGAAAGCATACACATATTTAGTTTGTATTTTCATCTTTACTTTTATTTTATAGTGACTTTTGCGTGGGTTTGTTTGACTTTTTGCCAAAATAAAAAAGAGTAAAAGTAAATCTGACCAGGAGGCTGTGGTCGGCCATGATGTGGTACTTCATTCCTGTTGAAGACTTCAGCTGCTTCCCACAGTGAGGACACGAGAACGGTTGCTGCAAACACATTTATTATTATATTATTATAATACACAGCACAAATGTCATTTAAATATACGGTCACGTGAATAAGTAAGTGCCCCTGTTAAGTTTAGGGGTAAAACATACTTAATGTGATCTGTTTGTTGTCTTTGTATTAAATAAATACAGCCTCAGATGAACAGCAGCTTCTTGTTTAAATAAAATGTGGACAAAATCAAGGTGCTGCTAATCATCAGGGTCTAAAGAACTGATTATTCCAACATATTTTCTATTTGTTTTAGATGAAATAAATAAATAAACACTTTTTTGTAAAGGTCCACTGCTGATCATTAAAGCGTCAACATTTCAAGGTTTATCTTTTCGTTCTTCGTGTCCTTCTTTGAGCTCCACTGTTTCAGGATCAAAAATGAATAAAAGGAATAAACTGAAGAAGAGAGTGATCACCAGACGACAGTTGTCCATGTGCTTCTTCAGACCCTCCACAGTCTTTCTGCTCACACTTTTACATTTGGGACATGTCACTCTGCCTTTGGCCACGATCTGCAGCTGCCAGCGCTCCTCCTCGCTCCCTGAACACAACACTACATTATCATCCACAAAAACTACATTATCATCCACACAACACTACATTATCATCCACACAAAAACTACATTATCATCCACACAAACTACATTATCATCCACACAACACTACATTATCATCCACACAAACTACATTATCATCCACACAACACTACATTATCATCCACATAAACTACATTATCATCCACACAAACTACATTATCATCCACACAAACTACATTATCATCCACACAAACTACATTATCATCCACACAAACACTACATTATCATCCACATAAACTACATTATCATCCACACAACACTACATTATCATCCACACAACACTACATTATCATCCACACAAACTACATTATCATCCACACAACACTACATTATCATCCGCACAAACTACATTATCATCCGCACAAACTACATTATCATCCACACAACACTACATTATCATCCACACAAACTACATTATCATCCACACAACACTACATTATCATCCACACAAACTACATTATCATCCACACAACACTACATTATCATCCACATAAACTACATTATCATCCACACAAACTACATTATCATCCACACAAACTACATTATCATCCACACAACACTACATTATCATCCACATAAACTACATTATCGTCCACACAAACACTACATTATCATCCACATAAACTACATTATCATCCACATAAACTACATTATCATCCAGACAACACTACATTATCATCCAGACAACACTACATTATCATCCACATAAACTACATTATCGTCCACACAAACACTACATTATCATCCACACAAACTACATTATCATCCACACAAACTACATTATCTTCCACACACAAACACTACATTATCTTCCACACACAAACACTACATTATCATCCACACAAACTACATTATCATCCACACAAACTACATTATCTTCCACACACAAACACTACATTATCATCCACACAAACACTACATTATCATCCACACAAACTACATTATCGTGAGGACAGACGTGTGGATTTGCTGCTGTAAACACCTGGAGGGTAGACGGGGGGCTCCTTCTTCACACAAACAGCTGTAGGTTTCTGATCCAGGGCTTTAACAGCAGCAGGATCACAGCCTGGAACAGTTCAGGTAACTCAGTCTAAACACTCACTGATGTCCTTTAACGTGACTGTGTGGTACTTACTGCCCCCTGCTGGCTGAGGGAGGTTCTCCAGCTCCACTGTCTGGGCTTTCTTCGTGTTCATGTCTAAAAAGCGACACGTAATAAAAGATAAAACATTCAGATCAGGATTTAAAAATGTCAGTAACCTCTGCTGTATCTACTGACACTTTAAGACAATAAAACCTGTACAAATCCAACTAAAACCTGTTGGAATCCAACTAGAACCCCTTGAAACCCATCTAAAATCTATTCAAATCCAACTAAAATCTATTTAAATCTAACTAAAACCAGTTTAAATTATGCCAATTTGCTCTTCATCTGTAGCCCTTTAAAACTACTCACATTTTTGAAAGGATTATTAAAACTCTATGTCTACGACAGGTTCTCTGTGGCTAAAGCTCTGCAGTTTTGCTCTTTGTAAACATTAATCAAGAAATATTGTATGGATTTAGCATCAAATATAAATATTCATAAAACATGAAACAAACATGAAAAAGTCTCCCTAAAGCGTTACCGTTCCTGCCGATGGGTTCGGTGCTGCTCCACGGCTCTTCTCTCCATCCCGTCTCTCTGTCCGGACCTGGACCCATGCTCCAGCCCAGATCCTGGCCTCGGTCTCTGGCCCTGGTCCAGCCGGACTCGGGGCCTCCCTCTGGTCCCGTCCCCCAGGTCTTCTCCGGTCTTAAACGAGTCCCGTCCCGCTCTGAGCTCCACGAGTCCGGACCTGAGTGGACTTTCCCGCAGAGCCACGCCTCGGTCCAGGTCTGGTCCCGGCTGGACTCGGCTAAAGTCCAGTCGTCTTTGGGGACGACGTGAGGGGGTCTGGAGGGGGGCGGGGCCATAAAACCAGGGTCCGTCCCATTGGTCAGAGCGGCTGGTGACATCACAGAGCAGCTGCTGGAGGCGTAATCGATGGACGTCAGAGGGACGCTCTGGAGGTCCTCGAATCTGATCAGAAGACCTACGTAAGTCCAACTAAAACCTTTCAAAGTCCTACTAAACCCCTTAAAACCTTTTAAACTCCAATAAAAGACACTTAAAACCTTCCAAAGTCCAACTAAAACCACTTCAGGCAAATAGAGTCCAACTGAAACCACTTAAAACCTTCCAAACTTAATCTAAAACCACTTTAAACCCATTGAAGTCCAATTGTAACCTCTTACATTTGACTAAACTCCAACTAAAATTTACTTTAAACCATTTTTGGTCCAACTAAAATTACTTATCTTCACCAATAAACTAAAAACTGAAATAAAACATACCTTTTTCTTCCGTTCATCTGCGTCGTTAGAGCGTCTGGTTCAGTTAGAGTCGTGTCATTCTAAAAAAAGAGAGCACTTTGGTGTAAAAACTGATTAAAACATGAGAAACATGAAAACATGAGAGTTTAGGTGTAATTATTGATTGTTGACCTTTGTGTATTCAGCAGAGTTCAGTTCAGATGCTCCGTCAGGATCATGGTGAACAACTGCAGAAAAATACTGTTAAATTCATCAACATCTGACTCTGAAAACAACACAGGACCTTCGTTCATAGATTAGATTTTTGATTAGGTTTTTGATTTATCTGGACCTGACGCTGCAGGTTTCGGGGTCTGGAGGGGTTTCCTCTTGAAGGGCAGGTATAAAGGCGACATGTCTGACCCAGAGGATAAAACTCACTGGAAAACAAAAGAGAAATAAAGAAAACAATAATAATCAATCAATAATACCAGTCACTACAGCTTGGTTTAGCAAAAAGCCGTTAGCCTAGCATTTCTCCAAGGTTTTATTTGAGTTAATTTAGACAGCAAATTTTTATTTAGTTTTAGTGTTTGATTAAAATGCCATTTAGTTTTAGGCAGTTATTAAGCATTAGTTGAGTATTTGTAACAACTTAATTAAACCTTTATTCATCATTTACAAAGAATTAATCCAACATTAATAATCACTGTTACGTTATAAACATCGTTATAAACGTTTTAGTCTTAACATTAAACCCATTTATAATTATACATATAAATACTTGTTAATTACACATATATTAATGCTTAACTACTGTTTTATTGTGTGTTATTAAAAAGTGTTACTAGTTTTAGTCATACTTAAGTCTAATCTTTATTAGTTTTAGTCTATTTTTGGTCGAGTATATCTACAATAGATTTAGTCTGAAATATAAAGAGTACTGCATTTTTAATGTTTGTTGGGGTTTTTTTTCTTTAGTAATAATTTCTCTCTGAATGAAAGTAAACTAACCTGTTACGGCTGGTGTTGATCTGAATGTGCAACACACACAGATTTCACACAGTTTTTCCAAACACAACTGTGTCTTTATTTAAAATGTTTTTAATAAAAGAGGATCTCAATAATAATAAAATGAAGATGTCTGCTTTCCATTAATAATTAATAACATTTAGTGCATTTTTGTGTTCAGCCTTGGCCTCTGTATCAGACCAAACACAGACTGGTTGTAGTTTAGAGTTTGCAGTTTTGTCCCAGTCTCCACTGTTACCCACTGCCCTTAAATACTTTAGAAACGCCTCTGTGCAAAAGTACGGTTTATTTAGTCAAATCCGAGCAGGATGTGAGCTGGGTTTATTCTCAACATGGAGCAGAGTAAATGTGAACAACCCTCCTCTGTGGTGCTTCGGAGAGGACTGAGTACGTACCGTCCTGCAGCAGCGGGGACAGCGGGCCTCCATGTCCTGCGCCTCCTCCGCGGCCCTGCCCCGGCACTGCGCCCCTCCACCGGGCAGGACGAGACCACCGCGCACCGACAGGACTCCACACCGCGGTTTCACCCAGAAAACACCGCGGCAGGAGGCTTTATGTGAGGGTAACACAGTTCCACATGAGACAGAGGCGTGGATCAGAGCTGAACGAGGCTGGATTCAGAGGAACGCCCTCCTGGAGACAACAAACCACAACCTGCATCTGCTGCTGCTGCTGCCTTCAGGGGCCGCGGGAAAATACAGCCTCAGTCAGAACACTCACACGCTGCTGAGTTAAAGGTGCACTGTGTGAAATGTTGAGTAAAATGGAACAAATCACGAACAAAGAATTCAGTCACTGTCAGTGTTTTACTGCAGACATATTTTATTATCATTTATATCGTTTATTAAGACAATAATAAACTTTAAATGATGATTGATACATTATTTGAAGGTGCATTCTGGTCCTGGGCATTAGGTGCAATCATTGAAATGACAATAAACTATTGAATGTTGAATGTTAAAGACTAATAAAAGACTTGTTGCAGAAGGTAGAGCGTCTGAATCTGAAAACAGAGGCTGAGCAGATGAAAGGAGGGACTCACATTTGTGTCGTTCAGCTCCTGACGTTTCTCTGAAATCACACGACTGTCATTATTCTGTTTATTAAAGGATCCTGTTCAAACTGAGGTGGACTCTCACCTGAGTTCCTCCTGCGTCTGAAGACCACCACCACCACCACAGTTATTATCACCACAGCCACGAGGACCAGCCACCACCTTCACTTTCTCCTTCAAATAAAAGCTCAGCTCCTCAAACGGCTGCTGGACCAATCAGAACTTCACAGGGATTTATTTTTCTGTGGGTCCAGTACCTGATGAAGTGTGGCTGATCTCTGCTTCGCTGCTGGTTTGGGTCGATGTGCTTTGTTTGGTGGTGGTTTGATCTAAAAATAAACTAAATTGGTCTAAAGTCTGAACTATCTCCAAATTTGGTTTGAACCAAACGGTAAAGTCTGAAAGTCAGAACCAAACGGAGCAGGAGTGATGCAATACCTTGAGTGTCCACCGGGGGCAGTGTTTCCTCCTCTTCACCTGGATCTGACATTTTAATGAGAAAAAGACAAATGAATGGCACTTTTCAGGCTTTTTTACAGATTTAAAAATGATCTCTCAGAGTCAGAACACAGTTACATTTCCATAAAATACCAATAACACAATAAACAAAACAAAAAATGTAAATAAAGTTTTTTGGCGTCAGTAACTTGAGGTTGAAAGCTCTACAAATGGCTTAAGCTAATTCTGTTGTAGTGGGTTTTTTGAATTCCCTTAAATCCTGTAAATCTGGAGTTGTACCAGAATCATGTGGATTGTGTGAGGTCACAAATGTCTTCAGCCGAGACCTGAACATCATTGGCTCATCTTTGAAGTACTCGACCAATCAGAGAAGAGCTTGAGCGGGACCAGGGCCAGTGACGACAGATGTATTTGAAATGTTTGGTTCAAAATGTTCAGACAGAAATAAAACGAATAAACAGCTCAAGTCTCACCTGGATCTTGAAGAGTGAGAGGAAACTGAAGGATGTTTTTTTCATGGCTCACTTCACATTTGAACAGAGATCGTCTCAGTGTCTTCAGGTAAAGAGGAGTCTCGAAGGAAACAGAGGCTCCACAAAGATACGAACGATCTGGTTTTATCTCAGTCTCATTATAAATCCACTTCACTTTAACTGAACAGGACTGAGATGTAAACACGTAGCAGTTCAGCTTCAGCTCAAACATGTAACCTCTGTGTTCTCTCAGAAGCCTCTGAAGCTCTGACCCAGAACTCACTTCTAGTTACAGCAGTAGGTTAGTAGAGCTTGTGTTGGTGGGTTCCTGTTGATTCTTTCAGTAAATACCTGGAGGTGATTGGATTTATCAACCGCAGTTTTATCCAAACCTAAAACAGAACAGTCGTCCTTGAACAGAACGAGTCGGTTTGGAAACACTTCAGCTTCAGATCTGCTCAAGGCCATGTTTTTAGATGTGGTTAAGATCTTTATTCACAACATTCAGAACTTTATGAAGTTAATTTTGGACTCGGCAGCGTTTCTCTGAGACGACTCAGGCCTGGGGCTTGTGTATCTCCTGTTGCCACTAACTCAACTTAAGGATCACCTTTACATCCATCTGCCTCTGAACTCAATTTGACTGTTCTATTGTCTGGTTTAATGCTTTATTAAGCACTTTGTAAACCTTGTTTGTGCTTGATGAATAAAGATTGTTATTGAAACTCCAGAGAAAATCGTTTTTTTTGTTCATGTTTGCTTCAGTTCAGTGTGTGGCTCATGAAAGAGCTGTGAGTGGGTCAAGTTTATTTTTCTTTGCGGCTCATATTAAATAATGTAAATAATATAAACAGTAGAATATTTAAATATGTAAATAGTGTATGATACAATTCTATTGACTTTTCCACTGAATAATCAGAACTGAGATCCACACTTCTCTGTTTGAACAGATTTATTTATTAATAAAAAGCACATATTTAGTTGAGTCCAGTGTGAGAACTGTAGCTGTAACACTGTTCAAACAAAACAAATGTGTTTGTCATTAATATTTCTCACCTTGTATTCACAGTGAGCGCAGAGAGACAGAGTGGGACCCATTAACTAAAAGAACAACAACAAAACAAGCCCAGATTTCACACCTGCAGCTTTGTTTCTAAAGCTGTGACACTAATGAGCTGCAACTGATGCAAGAAGAGCCAAGAGTTCATGTAATTAACTCCAACGAGATTAACTCTGACAGGTCTTTACGAGGCAAACTTTTAAAACTAATAAAGAAACATGATGCAACAAAGGCCTTGAGTTTCACAAAAGAAACTACAGTGAAACTGAGACTGAAGAATAAAAGGTTTCATTAGTGTCGAGATATTTGAGACTGATTTGGAGATTTTTGAAATGTCTTGATCTGGTCTTGGTCTGGTCTTGATCTGATCTTGGTCTTGGTCTTGGTCCAGTCCCTACATTAGATCTGATGGGACCAGCTTTAATTCAAGGAATAAATGTTTACTGAAAACTAGAACGCTGAAGTTTTCTTTTTCAAACACTCTATGAATTCTTCTCAGTTGGTTTTGGTTCATCCCATAAACTCTCCATAAACTCTCCATAAACTCTCCATAAACTCATCCATAAACTCTCCATAAACTCTCCATAAACTCATCCATAAACTCTCCATAAACTCCTCCATAAACTCTCCATAAACTCCTCCATAAACTCTCCATAAACTCTCCATAAA
Source organism: Rhyacichthys aspro (assembly GCA_036850595.1). Lineage (NCBI taxonomy): Eukaryota > Metazoa > Chordata > Actinopteri > Gobiiformes > Rhyacichthyidae > Rhyacichthys > Rhyacichthys aspro. The sequence goes on from CM072170.1 coordinate 581,075, forward strand.
CTCCTCCATAAACTCTCCATAAACTCTCCATAAACTCTCCATAAACTCTCCATAAACTCCTCCATAAACTCCTCCATAAACTCTCCATAAACTCTCCATAAACTCCTCCATAAACTCTCCATAAACTCTCCATAAACTCCTCCATAAACTCTCCATAAACTCTCCATAAACTCTCCATAAACTCTCCATAAACTCCTCCATAAACTCTCCATAAACTCTCCATAAACTCTCCATAAACTCTCCATAAACTCTCCATAAACTCTCCATAAACTCTCCATAAACTCTCCATAAACTCTCCATAAACTCCTCCATAAACTCTCCATAAACTCTCCATAAACTCTCCATAAACTCTCCATAAACTCCTCCATAAACTCCTCCATAAACTCTCCATAAACTCTCCATAAACTCCTCCATAAACATCTCCATAAACTCTCCATAAACTCTCCATAAACTCTCTATAAACTCTCCATAAACTCTCCATAAACTCCTCCATAAACTCTCCATAAACTCTCCATAAACTCCTCCATAAACTCTCCATAAACTCTCCATAAACTCCTCCATAAACTCTCCATAAACTCTCCATAAACTCTCCATAAACTCCTCCATAAACTCTCCATAAACTCTCCATAAACTCCTCCATAAACTCTCCATAAACTCTCCATAAACTCCTCCATAAACTCTCCATAAACTCCTCCATAAACTCTCCATAAACTCTCCATAAACTCTCCATAAACTCCTCCATAAACATCTCCATAAACTCTCCATAAACTCTCCATAAACTCCTCCATAAACTCTCCATAAACTCTCCATAAACTCCTCCATAAACTCTCCATAAACTCTCCATAAACTCCTCCATAAACTCCTCCATAACCTCCTCCAGACTCACGTCGCTGCAGAGAATCATCAGTGTTTATTCACCTTTATTTATATATAGGTTTGTAGACATTATTAACGTCAGAGTTAAACATTAGTGAATAAAAGGTTTTAAAAGTTGTGTAAATACGAGACTGAGACACAAACAGAGATTTATCAGAAACTTTCAGGTGAAAACAGAACAAAAACAAGATTAAAGGAACATAAAACAGGACTGTCGTGATTCAAAATCTTTATTTTTGTAGAAATTAGTTCCATTTTTCTCCTCTCTCTCTCTTAGCCGCTGTGCATGCTGGGAGTTTATCTGACTCCTTTGTTTCCAAGGTCCTTAAATCTCAGTTTGGAGCAGAGTACATCCCTGGACCAAACGAGGAGTGGGACAGTCCTTCGTCTCGTGAACAGAACCAGGACCAAAGGGTAGAACTGGGACTGGGTCTGATTCTTTGTGAACCAATAATGTGGGCCTCAGCCACATAAACCCCTCACTGTGGGTCTGTCTCCAGGAAAGTGACTCTAATGTGTTTTAAACAGAAACAGAACCGAGACGTGAAAGAACGAGGAACTAAAATGTAAGAAAATGCTGCAGAATCTTGTTTAAAGTTTAGAAAAATGGGACTAAAGAGCGGCTGATGAAACCTTCTCCAGTTCTTCACACAAACACCTCTGATAATCCCAGAGCGGTGGGATCTGTGGAAGGGGGGCGACCCGCGGAGGCAGATATAAGCGACCTCTGCGACCCCTGCGTCTCTGATGATGGAGGCTGAGGCGGGAGAACTCTGTTTCCCAGAGCTCCTGAACGCCTCGTGCAGAAAACCCAGCGCGGGCTCGTCCCATGGGCTCTTCAGCTCCGTCCTGCTCTCCGTCTTCTCCGTCCTCATCACGGCGCTCAACCTGCTCGTCATCATCTCCATCACATACTTCAGGTACAACCCACACTCTCCAGAACATCCAGAACACTCCAGAACACTCCAGAACATCCAGAACATCCAGAACACTCCAGAACACTCCAGAACACTCAGAACATCCAGAACACTCCAGAACACTCCAGAACATCCAGAACACTCCAGAACACTCCAGAACACTCAGAACATCCAGAACACTCCAGAACACTCCAGAACACTCCAGAACATCCAGAACACTCCAGAACACTCCAGAACATCCAGAACACTCCAGAACATCCAGAACATCCAGAACATCCAGAACACTCCAGAACACTCCAGAACATCCAGAACACTCCAGAACACTCCAGAACACTCCAGAACATCCAGAACACTCCAGAACATCCAGAACACTCCAGAACACTCCAGAACACTCCAGAACACTCCAGAACACTCCAGAACATCCAGAACACTCCAGAACATCCAGAACACTCCAGAACACTCCAGAACACTCCAGAACATCCAGAACACTCCAGAACACTCCAGAACATCCAGAACACTCCAGAACACTCCAGAACACTCCAGCAGATCTACGGGTTTAAGAGCAAAGAAGGCTGTTTATGACATTGGGCTGTGTCCGTCGGCAGCTGCATCAACATTTGTAAACATTTTTACAGTTTTTATCAATCGCTAAGACACATTTCCTGAAAGTTAAAACCCATTTCTCTAAAAAACACTTCAAACCTGGAGAGTTTACAGTATTCTCTTCAGTAAATCCTCAGAGTCATGTCTTTTTGGATTTTATTCATATTCACTCAGTTTCTGTAAAGGTTTGTGTTTAGTTTTACAGCAGCACTTTTTACTCAACTTTAATCTAAACATGTTTCTGTGTCAGTGGCTCATTTCAGACTCAAGTATAAATCTACGTAGAGTCCATAGTTGTAGAAGTTGAATCTCTGATGGTTTTGTGTTAATTGTGTCTAACTTCTGTCGTTACCTTTTTGACTCAGAGGAGAAAGTTTAATGTGTTTTATTGAGAATGTGTTCAGGGTTTTGACAGAAGAGAGTCCAGTTTGATAAATGTGTTTAAGCAGTTGTCATTTAGTGTTTTATCAAATGAAAGAATGTTTTTAACGTCTCAAAACTTCTGTTATAAATGTGCTGATGTCAAAGAGAGTGAAAAATGGAAATAACAGGTTTGGGAATAAGTTTATGGCCTTAAATGTTCAGCTGAGTTTTGTATAAATGCACAGAGAAAGCAGTGTGTGTTTAAGTGTGTTAGCGTTCAGTTTATTCATAAAGAAAATAGATGTATGTGGTGTAAATGCAGCTGAGATTAGTTTGATGTGTTTTAAAATGCTGACAGCTGTCGTTTACCTGAGTTTACGTTTGATCCGGTCACACTTTCCTGCTTCATTCGTCTCTGATTCAGATTATTACAGTTTTGTGTGGTTTTCTTTCACTCAGTTCTTGAGTCTCTTTGTTTTGTGCATGTTTTTCAAAAGAATCAGTAAAAGTCATTGCTCCTGTCTTTTTTTCCTCTCTTTTATGTTTGTTTATGAAAAAAAAAAGAATCTGTATAATCGCTTATGTTTGTTTCACTGAACAAACCTAAATCTGATTTGATAAAAATAATAATCATCATCGTTTGAGCCTCAGCAGAAAAAGGATTACATTAGTTTTGACTTAAACATGTGACCCTCAGAAATGTTTTTACTACATTTATGTATTTATGCTGTATGTCTATGTCTATTCTACTCTATTCACTTTTCATAAATATTCCCTGGAGGTTTACAGACGTCAGACTCTGAGGGTTTGTCTTTGGTCGATTGTGAAGAGTTACACTGATCTTTAAATGGAATGATTTAGCTTTTTCATGTTTTACACCTCGATGTTATTTGATAAAACATTTTTTTTTATTCCAGTAATAAAATGTGCTTTACTTTTTTCTCTGAGGCTTAAACTGTGACAGAACAGCTTCACATTGTCCTGGCTTTGACAGATTTATTGAATGACAACAAAGACTCTAAAGTGTGTGGAGTTTTGATGCGCGTCTTGAGCAAGTTAGAAGTGATTTTGGATTTTATAAATGCATATGGTCCACCAATAAAAGGCTTTATTGGTGTAAACTTGGACTGAAACCACACAGATCTGAAGAGTTTTGATAAATCACTGAATTGTGACAAATGAAAAAAAGCAGATTTTTTAATTTTTTTTATTTAGTTTTTCACATTTGATAAAAAACTAAATGACATTCTCTGAATCGAACGGTCGACTTCTTAAACACATTTATCAAACTCTTCTGTCAAAACACTGAATACATTCTCAAAAAAACACATTTGACTCTTAGGTTCCTCTGAGTCAAAAAGACACCAACACAAAACCATCAGATTAACACTGAAGACAATATCACTCTGGACTCAACACAGATTTATACTTGACACAGAAACATGATTTAGATTAAAGTTGAGCAGAAGATTAGTGTCAGTAAAAAGTGCAGCTGTAAAACTAACACAAACCTGTAAAAAACATGAAGCTGCATCTATTGTAGTAAATGTATTTATTCAATTTGTTTTGTTTCTGATGATATTCTGACTGTGTTTTGTTCGGTGTGAGTTCATTTTGTCGACAGATTGTGTTTGAAGTTTCAGTGTCTTCTCGACTGTGAACCGTTGAAGCCTCTGTCTCTGATGTTTTCTCTTCACAGACAGCTGCAGACGTCCACCAACCTCATCCTCTTGTCTCTGTCCGTGTCCGACTTCCTTCTGGGGCTGGTGGTGATCCCCATCTCTAACTTCACTTGGGGCGTGTGCTGGATGTGGGGCGACTTCCTGTGCTACTTCTACTACTTCCTGTCCGCCTCTCTCTTCATGGCGTCCGTCGGCAACGTGGTGCTCATCTCCGTCGACCGTTTCGTGGCCGTGATCGACCCGATGCGTTACTCGAGCCGAATGTCCGGGAGAGCGGTCGCCGCCAGCGTCTCCGTGACCTGGATCTACGCCGTTTTGTTTTCTTTTATCACGATGAACGGCGTCTTTAAAAACAGTCACAAATCCTGCCGCGGACGGTGCATCATAACGGTTCTGGTAGAAGCGGACATCGTTTTGGGTTTGGTCGCCCCGCTTTTCGTCATCGTCGTACTTTACGTCAGAATCTTCGTCGTGGTCGTGTCACAAGTTCAAGCCACGCGTTCGCTCGTCGCCGCCGCCGCTCTGCGCTTCTCCAACAAATCCAGGACGAAGCAGAAGTCGGAAATCAAAGCGGCGAGGAACCTGGGCAGCGTGGTGTTGGCTCATCTGATCTGTTACTGTCCGTATTACTGCTTGTCGTACAGCAGCAGTAACGAGCTGATCACCGACGCTCCGGTCCTGGTCGCCATCGGAGCGTTGCTCTTGTTCCTCAGCTGCTCCATCAACCCCATCATCTACATCCTCATCTACCCCAAGTTCAGAAAAGCCTTCAGAGTCATCATCACGCTGCAGATCCTGAGGTCGGGAACAGTCGTCCTCTAAAGAAGCACTGCGTTAGAAAAAGGAACCTGACTCAACGTAGCCTAAAAATATGTTGAGTACAGGTTAATGATTATGAATTATAGACATGTCCGTTCACAGGGTTTTACAAATACTGAGTCAGTCTGGTTTACAAGAAATAAAACATATTTGAAGCAGACTTTTAGAAACTTGGTCTTTCAAAACGCTCTCAAAACGCTTGCCTCTTTCACTAAATCTTCTTCTTTTTCATTAAAATCCATTTTAAACCAGTCTGGATTCTCAATTTAAAAACGTCTGGAAGGTCTCGGTGTTTTTCAGCTCCTGTCCCGACTCCGATCTGAAATACTCGTCCGGTCCGACGCCTTCACCGTGGTTCCTCAGTTCGTACTTCTCTAGGATCTGAAAGTAGAGCTTCTCGAGGTGTTTTATGAGCTTGTTTTTGACGGCGTCCGGGTCCGGTTCTGTCTGAGTCTTGTGTTTCTGCTGAGTCCAGAGAGAGACGTCTGCTGCAGAAACAGACACACTGTCTCTGAGAAATAAAACGTATTTGAAGCAGACTTTTGTAAACGTGGATCATTGTTAATATTGAATCTAAATCAGAGTAAATCCTGTTGTAGCAGCCAGAGGCTGGACCTGGTCTGGACCTGGTCTGGACCTGGTCTAGACCTGGTCTGGACCTGGTCTAAGCAGGTAGAGGCTGGAGGTTCAGCTGCTGCAGGAAACATTCAACTGTTTCTGTTTATTCCCATCTTTCTCAACATTAAATTCATGCTGCAGCAGTTTCCTCTCATTTAGACTCAATATTTGAGTTTGAACAGGTTCTGCTTGTGTTTAATGCAGTGGAGACGATAAATGTTGAAATTGACTGACTCTGGGTTTTTTCTGGCATTAAATATGTCTAGTCTTGCCATGAGGTGATGTGGGGGTAATTTTTGCCCCAAACAATGGATTTATAAAGTTCTGTGAAATATTGTAGCCTCCAACAAAAATGGTAATTGTGAAAAAACACTACTGTCTGGATCTTGATGAACCCAATGCTGCGTACGGCCATGATTATAGGTAAAAATCTAAAGACATATAAGAATATATAGTAAGTACAGTAAGAGTGTTTATGCTGCAGCAGCTAAAGGCTATAAGCTACAGTCCTGGAGAGAACGACAAATACGCCACACGGGGGCGCCAGAGTTAGACACAGAGGGGTTTAGGACCTGTGCTTCCTCATCAAAGATTGTTAAACTGAGACCTGTATGGATTTAAAACCAACATTTAGTTAATATTGTATGTTTCAATAACAAACATAAACACATATAATAGTAATAAACAAAGACTGGAGGCAGATCACCTTCAGCTGCTCTCGTTTTACTAAAAATAAATCTGACAAATAAATAAAGTAAATATCAACTAATATAACTCACTATTCAGCTCCACAAATGTTTCTGATCAGTTTCAGACTCTCATTAACATCAGACTGTTTTATAAAAATAATCTTGGGCTTAATTTTTCATTGTATTAACTTCTGCAAAGATTTTATTTGTTTATTTATTTGCTTAACGTTGTATTTAATTGTATTTTATATTATCAATTTTTAATGAACCATGACTCACTATAACAGGCCTTTAAAAAATTAAATTAGGCATTTAAGGTTTTTTTAGAGAATAAAAAACAGCAGGAAAACATGGGCGGAGCTTTTGAAGCAGCAGCTCGACCTGACGCCTGTCGTTTGGTTTTATCAGAACTGTCTCACCTCAGTAGAATATGAACTTTTGTTGCTTCATTGTTTGGAGTTTTGGAACCAAAATGCTTTGTATTTAAGATTTTGAGAAGCTGCTCGTTAAGAAAAGCTCGCTCGTTTTCTCACATCAAGAGTTCAGTAGAGCTTCATGTGACAATTAATAAAATATATACTAATAAAACTGAGTGTCTGTTTGTCTGAACCCATTAGGCCTTATTTCTTATAAATAATTTCTAGATCAGTGGTGTCAAACTCAAAGTGGTGAGGGGCCGCAATAGTAGGAGCTGAAGACTGTGACAAATCCTGCTAAAACCTGTTCGAATCCAACTAAAAACTGCTCAAATACTACTGAAATCTGCAATTCCACAGAACCCAACCAAAATAAACCCTAAAACCTGTTTAAGTCTATAAATCCTGCTCAAATCCAACGAAAACCTTCAAATCCAACCGAAACTGTTACCTGGTAGGCCCAAAAAAAACCCTTTCAAAAACCACAAAAACCAATCCAAATCCAACTGAAACTTGTTCAAATCCAGCTAAAACCTAAAAATATTACCTACAAAAAGTATTGAAGGTCCATATAAAACATTGCCTTGAGTTTGACATGTTTGTTGTAGATAGATAATAGATGAACCAGTTTAAATAAGTAAGGTATGGAAAGAAAATAAGAAAGTCAGTCCCAATTTGGCAGTCATCCCCCACAGGATTTTCTAATTTTTAAGTAGGTTGTGTCTCTCTTGTCTTTGGGAATGGCTGATCTAGTGATTGTGTTCACAAAAAACACTCAAAAACTCAGTGAAAATCATCCAAAAGGTCATAGTTTGGTCAGAGTTTAGTCTAAGTTTAGTTTTCTATGTGGTTTTGGCTCAGCCCTGTTTTAGATCAGTTTAATTCCTGCCCTTGTGCTTAATTAACCCTCCTTTAGTCTAGTTTTGATGTTGTAGACTTAGAGGCTGTTTACACAAGATCATTGGAATAGTATAAACTGACTACATTAAAATACGAGACAAAATCAACCATAATTTAATTCAACACAAAATATTTACAGACATTTACAAACTTCACACAGTCCTTTAGAAACAGAAGGAGAGTGTGTCCTGGTTCACTCTCCGTTAGCTTCAGTGTTCGCGTCAGCAGCAGGTGGACTCGGTTTAAACAGAGAGTCCCAGTCCACAGAGTCCGGTCCAGAACTGGACTTCGGGACCGAGGGGAAGAGAGACTGCATCTTCAGCCTGAACTCAGACAACTGTCACACAACAACAGACAGAAAGCAGTAGAATCAAACTTTAGCCCTTAAATGAAAGAATCAGAGAAAGACGCTAAAAAACCTGCAATTTATAAAGATCCTGCTGAAACAACTAAAGCTGCAGTAAAGTGATAAAATGAGACCCCAGTTCGACTCACGCTGTGGACCCCCAGCAGCTTCCAGACCGTGACACTGATGAGACCCACTCCACACCAGGCCCAGAGCGAGCCCCAGCCCAGGGCCCTTAGAGCCAGAGAGGCCCCGCTCTCAGGGGCCGCAGCTGAGGCCATCACCCCCTGAGGAGACACAGAAACAGGGTGAGGGCTGGAGTACACAGGGATTGAACAGAAGGAGTCCGAGACTGAACCAGGACTAGAACAGGACCTTGTTGAACCAGTCTGGACTCTTCTTTTTGGCCAAAGCCAGAGTTGAACCGAAGCCGAAGACGACTCCAGCAGCAGCCGCCGTCGAGAGGAACGCAGCTCCTTCAACAGAGAAAACACTGTCAGGGCTGAACCAGGTCTAAACCAGGTCTAAACCAGGTCTGAACCAGGTCTAAACCAGGTCTAAACCAGGTCTGAACCAGGTCTAAACCAGGTCTAAACCAGGTCTGAACTAGGTCTAAACCAGGACTAAACCAGGTCTGAACCAGGTCTGAACTAGGTCTAAACCAGGACTAAACCAGGTCTGAACCAGGTCTGAACCAGGTCTAAACCAGGTCTGAACTAGGTCTAAACCAGGACTAAACCAGGTCTGAACCAGGTCTGAACCAGGTCTGAACCAGGTCTAAACCAGGACTGAACCAAGGCAAATACATAAAAACTTAAGACTTAACTGTGACTAAACCGAGGGCTAAACCAGAGCAAAAAGACTCTATTTCATTATATTCTAGTAAAATAACTAAAGAGTTTTACTGTATTGTTTGCTGTGGGTTTAAAACTCTTCAATAAAACGCCTGGGTTTGTTAATAAGACAGTATATCTTAAGTTTAATTAGAAAAGAGGCGTGTAGGTCGACTGCATTCTGACCTTCTGGAAAAATAAACGGCTATTTTTTACGTAAACGTGAACGCTATCAATCTCACCTTTTAAAAACTGTACTTTCTCATCGGCTTCTCTTTCTGTGCTCGCGTTGTCACGTGTGTTTTTAGTGTTTTCTGGGTTTTCTCCTCTGCTGTCTGTCATGTTTCTACTGTCCGTGCGCCTAAAGCTACCGGACAGAAACAACGAACCAAAAACGTCCGCTTACAATCACTAATTCTTACCATTTCCCCTTTTAATCAATAAATTTGAGCTTGTACAAAGACATGACACTGAGTTTACTTTCAGTTTACATATGCAAAAACAACTGAATACTCTTTATTTGTAAATATTTCTGTGTGATTTTACAAGAAACAGTAGACCTCTGGTTCTAGATCGTCTGTGCCGTTGAGGAAAGTGGGAGAAAATAACAGAGGACTCACTCTGATTCTGAACTCAGACTGTCGTTTATTATGCGATAAAAGGTTATATTAGGACATTTATCTAAGAGTAATGTTGTGTACATGTGATGAAATAGAAACATTTTAAGTTATTATTTATACTATTAAACATTTTAAGTTATATTATATATAAGAATTCTCCACAAGTTGGGCCAAATCTTTTCTCCGTTGTTGAGCTCTTCCCAGACTCTAGAAGGCGTCAGTGCGTGTGGCCGTTGACAAAAAACAGCCAATCAGAACGCGCCTCCGTCGTAACTGGGAGACAGTTGCTATGACAGCTGTTCGCGGGGGAAGGTGAAAATTAGCATTAATTACAAAACAAAACTGTCTTTTTTAGGAGGGAAAATGAAGAACCACCTTAACGTACTTTAGCGTAAAAATAACAAATTCAAGGTACGACAAGCGTATGGAACATAAATTAAAGTTTTGGAGTGTCGTGTTTGTGTCCATTACCGATATCTTTCTTCTATGTGAGTAGCCTTATTGGCATTTAGCAAAAGTTGATCACGTTAGATATCAGTTCAGCCATGTAACAGCATATAATACAGTTATACATCTCAGGTCACAATAATATATGAGCTATAAACGGTTTGTACCGTATAAGTCATAGAAATGCCTTAAAATTACAGTAAACAAAAGGGAAGATTGAAAGCGGGAAAGTGACACTTAAATTTCCGTTGAATTGGTTTTATTTATGAGTTTCGCTAAGATTTATATCATTTATATATCCATGCTATTGTTCAAAGCTGAAATGTTACCAAACCCATTATTTTAATGCTTTCGTAACCTTTCTTTTGTGGCTGTTTGGTAACACTAAACGGCAGCAGCTGAATTTGGATTTCCCGCTAGTAGAACCGGATGTGACGTTTCTTCGTTGTTTCTGATTGGTTCTCGTTGCTCTGCGAGTTAAAGCCCTCAGAAAACCAAAATATTCTCCTTAAAACAAGCGATAAAAGCGGCGTTTTGCTTTGACATTTTACTAGTAAGTGTTTACAACCACACATGTTTAAAATATGAGCTAAAATGTTGATTTACTATTGAATAGTATGAGTTTTGTAACGTTTTTTTGCCGGTTTTCATAATCCCCGCACAAAGCGTACGATCTGATTGGCTGTGTGTGTTTAAAGCCCCTCCTCGAGCCGCTTTGTGATTGGTCAGCAGAGTTCTAGCGCCAAGATTTCAATAAAAAGGCGAGCGGACAACAAACGCCGCTTCAGTCTGTCTCCTTTCTGTTTGCTCTTAGCTTAGATTAGACTTTCTAGTTCACGTTTTACTCTTTTAATTTATTCTCTCTTAACCTTTTAACTGAACTGTAAAGATGCTGTCCGCTCGCTCTCCTTTGTCCGTGAAGAATGAAAACGTAGTGAGCAGTAAAATGAGCGGCATGTCTCTGGACAAAGAAAACACGGTAAGAATTCTTATTGAATATGCCTTAAACTCTTATTTACAGAACAAACCAGACGTGGATTCACAGTTTAGACTCTCTTACTTCTACTTTTGTGTTTTTAACTCTGGTGTTGAATATTACAGCCTCCCAGCCTGAACAACACCCGGATCTTAGCTTCAAAAACGGCGCGGAAAATCTTCTCCGACGCCTCGGTAAGTGTTTAAAAACCTCTTAAAAACTGTAATTTGTGAATATATCTGTTAAACACACCTGGAGTTTTAAGCTTAGGGTGTTTTATTTGAGCTAAAAGGCGGTGTTTGTGAAGACGTGGCGCCTAAAGTGCGGCTTTTCTGGCGCCAACAGCTGATCAGTCAGAGATGAGCTTCTGCAGATTTACTCAGATTTCTGCAGAAAAATCAACAGTTTATCTTTAACAAACTACTAAACATGACCCGTTTTATTGAGATTAAACCACACTTTTACCAATTTACCACAAATGCAGTTGTCATTACTGCTTCTGTTTGAATCTAAGACTTATTTTATGAACAAATGGATAAAATACAAACAGAAGAGGTTTTATTAAAGTCTCATTGAGTCCAGACCAAGAAGAGACCAGAACTAGCTGCATGTTTTTAGGGTTTGCATTATGATCAAATGATTCTTTTAGGGTTTATACCTTCGTTTAAAAAAAAAGTAAAACGGTAAGAAACTTCAAATCAGATTCATGTCAAGACAATGTTTGGAAGGATTTCTATTTGTGTATAATGTGGTTTCCTTTTTATTTAAGTGAATATTTGTTGTTTTCAGCCAAAGTCTGTAGAGAAGAGCCGTTCTCAGGAGGAGCCTTTGCTGAAGGAAAACCCACGGCGCTTTGTCATCTTCCCCATTCAGTACCACGACATCTGGCAGATGTACAAGAAGGCCGAGGCCTCCTTCTGGACGGCTGAGGAGGTACTGGAGACTAGAATACACTGTGAACAGATTTACTCACAAACTATCCCTGCAGCTGCATTAGAGCCATAAAAGGAACTTTAAATGGACTTTAAAAGTATTACCAGCTTCAGGAGGAGCCATACACTATATTTACTTCAACAGTCTGTTTTCTGCAGGATATTTCTTAGTGAAGCTTGTATACATTACTCATTTTAATTCAGTTCCATTGCACTCCACTCACAACAGTCACTGTCTGTTTTTTCTTGTTCTATTCAAAGGTTGTTGAATATTCATCCTTCTGTGTGTGTTAAAGGTGGACCTGTCCAAAGACCTGCAGCACTGGGAGTCTCTGAAGGACGAGGAGCGCTTCTTCATTTCTCACGTCTTGGCCTTTTTCGCCGCCAGCGACGGCATCGTCAACGAAAACCTGGTCAGAGTCTACTTCACTGTATTTACACAGAGACTCCACAAAGAAAACCCAGTCTATTCCACAAACCAAAGCACACCTTCACAGGCTGAAGCTCTCTAAACTCCACTGTAGATCTCATGGAGATGTTTTAGAGGGATTAGGTTCATGGAGCTTTGACTTCACTGTTTGCTTCACATTTGTGTTGAACCCTGTCCTGTTGTTCCCTCTGTGGCCACCAGGTGGAGCGCTTCACTCAGGAGGTGCAGGTGACGGAGGCGCGCTGCTTCTACGGTTTCCAGATCGCGATGGAGAACATCCACTCAGAGATGTACAGCCTCCTGATCAACACCTACATCAAGGACCCTCAGGAGAGGTTTGTCTGAGCTCTTTCTCCACAGAAGCTTTTTCTGAGTCTCTGTCGTCGCTCGGACTCTAACTCTGTGTCTTTTCTCCTGTTGCACCTGTGTCTGTAGAGAATACCTGTTCAACGCCATCGAGACTCTGCCCTGTGTCAAGAAGAAGGCCGACTGGGCCATGGACTGGATCGGCCACAAGAGCGCCTCCTACGGTAAGGACCGCCTCACCTCTGTCCCTGGGTTTAAACGGGTGTTAGAAGGATTTGAACAGGTTTTATCTGGATTCAAGCCTTTTATTTGAATTTACTCATAGATTTGGGGTAGATTTTAGTTAAAAAGGGTTGAATTTGAGTCAAGCTTTACTTGAGTTTGGATTGATTTAGCAGGTTTTAATAGAACTGGGTTGGATTTAAATGGGTTTTAGTGGGTTTTAGGTGGACGTGAGCCCCTTTTTTTGGGGGGTCTTAAACGGTCTCCCTGTGTTCTTCAGGAGAGCGGGTGGTGGCCTTCGCGGCTGTGGAGGGCATCTTTTTCTCTGGATCCTTTGCCTCCATTTTCTGGCTCAAGAAACGAGGCCTGATGCCGGGACTGACCTTCTCCAACGAACTCATCAGTCGTGACGAGGTACTGCCCCCTGCCCCGGGTTTATTTACCCCTCCTCATTAATATAGACCCTATACACAGGTTTATATCCCCCTCCTCATTAATATAGACCCTATACACAGGTTTATATACCCCTCCTCATTAATATATCTCTAACATGTATGACGCGTGTTTTAATGGGGGTCTCTCTCAGGGTCTTCACTGTGACTTCGCGTGTCTCATGTTCAAACACCTTCAGAACAAACCCAGCTCTGAAACCGTGTCTAAGATCATCGCTGACGCCGTCTCCATCGAACAGGTGACCCTCACTTCTCTGAAGACCCTCGTTAAACTGAAAACACGTCTGGTTCCGTTTGTTCTGAGCCTAAAGCCTGTGTTTGCTGTAATTCCCAGGAGTTCCTGACGGAGGCGCTGCCCGTGAAGCTGATCGGGATGAACTGTGAGCTCATGAAGCAGTACATCGAGTTTGTGGCCGATCGACTGCTGCTGGAGCTCGGCTTCGACAAGGTACAGTCACCGGGTCCGGACGGGTTCAAACGGGTTTTAAAGGGGTTTTACTGGGATCGGACCTGGTTTTCCTCTGGTGCGGGATGATCTGCGCAGGGTACGGACCTCAGCTGAAGATGGGGGCTGAGTCTGTTCTGTTCAGAGACAGTGGTCACTGACGCAGAGCAGCACGAAACTGACGCTAAACTGAGCACCGCACGGATCTGAACCGGTTTTAGTTGGACTAGACTCTTGTCCCTCCCAAAGATACGTCCTAAAGAAAGTAGTGTCTGACGTTAACACATGACGCAGAGTAAAAGAGATTAGCCTTGTGTCATTTCCCACAATGCATCACTGTCCCTGTCTCCGGCAGGTTTACAAAGCGGAGAACCCCTTCGACTTCATGGAGAACATCTCTCTGGAGGGAAAGACCAACTTCTTTGAGAAGAGAGTGGGCGAGTACCAGAGGATGGGCGTCATGTCTGGGCCCAGCGACAACACCTTCAGACTGGACGCAGACTTCTGAGGCTCCCGACCAATCGGGACGCTCCGTAGGAACTAAAGAGGCTAAAACGACAGCCTCATGGACTAAATGCACTTGAAGCTGATCACAAACTGAAGTTAATGAAAATTCAACCTCCACAGCATCAAAAATCAGCCCAGCCTCCAGCTGTCGTCTTCAATAAACACATAGGGACCAAGTTTTAGTCTTTTTATTTTGTGTAAAATTAGGATTTTATGATTTCAAAGAGCTGTAGACAGAGTCAGATGCTAAACTCTTGCATTAATCTAATTAACGACACCTCAAAAGCACCAAGTTGTTGGCCCTTTTTCGAAAATCTTTGTGTTGGTTTTATTGTAGTTTAAATGTTGCTGAAAGCCACTCCTGTTTTTCTTTTTGTGGCTGGTTTGTAAATAAATGTAAATAGGAACATATAGATTTACAGACATATGGCTTTAGCTGTTTTTAGATATTTTTGTGGTTTGTACAGATTTGTAATGATTTTGTAATAAAATATTAAAACCACAGCTTCTTTGTGTTGAACCTGATTTTTATACAAACTAATGTGAAAAATCACATCAAATCTTTTTAAACCTGAGAATCCATAAAGAGCAAATATCAAATGTTAAAATAATGGAAACACTGTACATTTATTTTTTCCTCTTGTACTTAGGGTAACAGATACAAAAATCAATTGTCACAAGTTTTTGCTAAAATTCAAATTGCTTGTTAATTTAATTAAAAAAAAGTTGACATTTTCAAATCTGTGGGAAAAACGTTTTTCTATTGTTGGACCAATCTAATTTAAACTGAGGACTTGTTGACCTATTTAAAAAGTGGCTCAAATAAAACAAAAACAAAAATAGCTGAAAAAAGGGCTTTCATTTTAGAAACCACATGCATTTATTTATTATTCACTGTTTCTGAGAAAACAAGGCGTATGTTGTGAATCTGTTTAAATCAAACAGACTCATTTTATTCAATGCTCTTCATCTTTTTAGGTTCAATCACAAAACATACAAATAAGTTTACACAGAAACAACATTCACCTGAAAAATCACTGCAAAGTTATTGGTTGTAGTCAGATTTAGCATCACCAGCTACATTAAAGTGGTCATTATTTTGGAAAAAGTGAGTAAAAAAGTGCCTTCATTAATTAAACTGGAAAAAGGAATGTATCACAGACGTGCAAGGATGTATAGTACTGCCGTTACGTAGTGATGTCATCAGGTCACAGCAGCCTGACCTCCTCCAGGGTCAAGTCTCCGGTGACCTCCAGCTGCGAGACCAGGCTCAGGTCCTGGACTCGGTGTTTGTACTCGAACTGGTGCGTCCCGTTTACGGCGACTTTGAACTGGACCGGGTCGACCAGAACGATCATCTGAAAACAAATAAATCTGACTAAAACCTGTTCAAATCTGACCAAAACCTGTTCTAATCCAACTAAAACCTGAAGAAAACCTGTTCAAATCCGACTAAAACCTGTTCAAATCCATCTGAAACCTGTTCAAATCCAACTGAAACCTGTTCAAATCCATCTGAAACCTGTTCAAATCCAACTGAAACCTGTTCAAATCCATCTGAAACCTGTTCAAATCCATCTGAAACCTGTGAGGGTAGGATGGATTAGGGCCCACCTCGAAGTACTGGTCCGGTCCGAAGGGGAAGTCCTGGATCTGAGTCTCCTCTGGACCCCAACAGTCCGACAGAAACGAGTTCCGCACAAACAGCTTCTTCTTTGGACGAGGATTTAAGTGAAGAGCTATGTCTCTGCTGTTCCCCACTCTCAGGTTTATACACAAACTGAGAAAAACCAGGACAAAACCAGTCAGAACCAGGTCAGAACCAGGATCAATCCAGGTCTAACCCCGTCTAACCTCTGAGCGCTGTGATTGGTCCGTCCTCTCACTGTGAGGCTGCGTCCCGGACTCAGGCCTTTGATGATCTCTGCTCTGAACGGGACGCTCTGAAACGAAGCAGAACATGACTCAGCAAAATGACAACAGAGAAATGACGACAAAAAAAGAGAAAAATAAAAGACTGACCAGGTCTCTGCTCGAGAGGAGGAGCTTCTGAGACAAACAGAAACAGATCAGAACAAGGCTTTCACCAAAACAGAGTAAAACCTGTTCAAATCCATCTTAAACCTGTTCAAATCCAACTGAAACCTGTTCAAATCTATCTAAAACCTGTTCAAATCCAACTGAAACCTGTTCAAATCTATCTAAAGCCTTTTTAAATTCAACTAAAACCTGTTCAAATCAAACCCAACTGAATTGAAAACATACTCATATTGCAACTCATGTCTGAGCCCCGACAGAAACAGAGTTGTTCTTACGTTGAGTTCAGAGGAGTTTTTAGCTTCAGTCACAGTCGGAGACACCACGCTCTGGAAACACAAGAACACACAGGACTTTCCTCATGAATATTCATCCAACACGTCTCTTTTATAATGTCATTCCTCAAACTGACCGCAGCAGGTAGAACAGCGATGGCCTGGACCTTAACCTTCCCCTGAATCAGCAGCGTGTCCACTCGCTCCAGCTCCACACGGTGTTTATACTCGAGAAGATGAGCCCCGTTCACAGCCACCTGCAGAAAGACACAAAAACACTGAAAACACCTGCAGAAAGACAGAAAACACCTGCAGAAAGACACAAAAACACTGAAAACACCTACAGAAAGACAGAAAACACCTGCAGAAAGACACAAAAACACTGAAAACACCTGCAGAAAGACAGAAAACACCTGCAGAAAGACACAAAAACACTGAAAACACTTGACCTTGTACTCGTCGGTCTGGACCAGGACGACCAGCTCGAAGCGCCCCGGGTCTGAAGGGCATCGTGTGGAGGATCTGCTCCCGGCCCCAGCGCTCCTTCATCAGAGAGTTACACACCACACAAGACCGGCTCACTCTGGGGTTAAAGTGGAACGCCACATCCGCCCGGGGCTTCACGCTGGAGCCACACGTCAGGTCCACCTGGAACCTGACAGATCAGAACCAGGGTTAGAGTCCGCCTGAGAGACCAGACTGAGGGTTAGGGTCCACCTGAGAGACCAGACTGAGGGTTAGAGTGCACCTGAGAGACCAGACTGAGGGTTAGAGTGCACCTGAGAGACCAGACTGAGGGTTAGAGTGCACCTGAGAGACCAGACTGAGGGTTAGAGTCCACCTGAGAGACCAGACTGAGGGTTAGAGTGCACCTGAGAGACCAGACTGAGGGTTAGAGTCCACCTGAGAGACCAGACTCAGGGTTAGAGTGCACCTGAGAGACCAGACTGAGGGTTAGAGTGCACCTGACAGACCAGACTGAGGGTTAGAGTGCACCTGAGAGACCAGAACCAGGGTTAGAGTGCACCTGAGAGACCAGAACCAGGGTTAGAGTGCACCTGAGAGACCAGACTGAGGGTTAGAGTCCACCTGAGAGACCAGACTGAGGGTTTGAGTACACCTAAGAGATCAGACTAAACCAGTACTAAAGGTCCAAACCAGAACTAAACCAGGTCTAAACCAGGTCCAAACCAGGACTAAACCAGGTCTAAACCAGGACTTACCTGTCCACGTCTGAAGGCAGTGATCCCTGAATCAGCAGCATTTCTCCGGGAGCTAATCCTCCGAGGATGGTTCCGGCGAATGGCACCATCTGCAACAAAACGAGAAACGTTGTGTCTTCTGTTAAAAATTCAAATACAGCACTTTTACACCATTAAACGTTTAAAAATGCCTCAGAGTGTATTTATTCTAATATACCAGACTCTGTAAATCAATATTTAATAAAAAAAGAGTCACTTTAGAGTCATGATTATCGAAAACCATTTAAAATTAATATTAATGAGAAGGAAAGGATCTGAAACAGGCATGTTCTAGGATTAAAAAGAGAAAACACTGGAGAGACGTGGTTAATCAGATAAGTTTAAAGAAACAACGTGACTCACATTATTATCTCGTGATTCTTTCTAAAAATACAGAACAAAAACCGCCCAAAAACCAGGACTAGACCAGGTCTACACATGGACTGAGTCAACAACAAAACAAACCAGGACTAAACAAACAAGGACTAAATCATGACTGAACCAGAGCTAAACGACTCTACCAACGTTAAATATGACTTAGCCTTTTAATTAAGAATCTCAGCTTTTTTAATCTTCATTTATAAACAACGACTTTGGATTTACTTTATTCTGTTTTGTAGCATTTATGTTGTTATAACCAAACAGTGAAAAGATAAATAACAGGCCGAATCCAAGAGTGCTTTCCCTAAATTCAAAACTGTGTCTAAACCACATTAAACTTGCTTTTTACTGCTTTAAAACAGCGAGTGATTCTGAAACTACGCGTTATTTTCGCTGAGACTGACTCTGAGCTAGAACAGTTTTTATGGAAGAATAGTTCGCGACACCTTCTTTACGCAACAATATTATATTTATAAAGATTAAAAAACATGACAGTCTGATGTATTTAAAATAATAGCATAAATAAAAGTCTTACCGGATTCACAAATGTCTGTCTCGGGTTTGAAATCGACATTTTTAGAGAAAAATCTACAACTATTCACCGCTCCCTCCGTTTCTGTTTACTTCCTGGATGTGGAGTACGCATGCGCATTCGTAACGCAACCGTAAACTAAACAAATCAATAAATTACTAAATAAATGGATAAAAGGGTTATTATAAATTATTTTTCTAAAAGTGAATTACACATAAATCATAGTAAATTATTGTAAAACAGGATCATTAAGTGTTGAAAAATGGCGTTTCTTGGAGTTACGTCATGACGTTGCGTCGCGTCTTTTGATCCTAATAAAGTTTAATATTAACCCGCTTTAATTTTTGTGCTTCATGTTCTCTGATGTTTGTTTTGTCTGCGCAGCTCAGACCAGTACAAGCTTTATTTTGTGCCACTTGTTTTCAGCTCATATTAGTGTCTGTTATATTGAATCATAATTGATCAATAAACCAAGACATAAATAATAATGAGGTCAGTGAGGACTTGTATTAAAAATTATGATCTTAGGATTCTTTATTTATTCAAAAATATTACTTGGTTTAAGGAATATTTTTCAGATTTAGACACTTAATAAAATATCCCAGTTATGTACTGCTAACATCAGTTTTTCTCTCTATATATTTATATACACAAATATTTTATAGATACATTCAGAATGAGTTCATGTCAGAGTCTAAGTTGCTCAGACAAACTTGTTTTTTTTATTTACTTCAGTCTGGACCAAGAATAAATGAACCCTGTTGTTTAGTAAAAACAGTGCAGAGACATGATTGAAGTGCACTTACATTTATTACAAACTACACAATAAAATACATTATAAAACAATATAAAACCTCTACAATTAGTTACAGGTTTCTGGTTTTGGTCAAAAACAAAACCAGAATCAGATCAAAAGCTATGTTCCTTTTCCAGAAAGAAAAGTTAATTCAGATGATACACGAGAACTATCAAGAATACAGCCCAAAAAGACCATTTAAAAGGTGTTGGAAAAGGCTAGAAGAGTTTTAGCAGTTCCTCCAGGTGTAAACCTTTTAAATATGTGCCTAAAGCTCTTTGAAATCATAAAATTCAAATTTATTTTACACAAAAAAAGACTAAAACTTGGTCCCTATGTGTTTATTGAAGACGACAGCTGGAGGCTGGGCTGATTTTTGATGCTGTGGAGGTTGAATTTTCATTAACTTCAGTTTGTGATCAGCTTCAAGTGCATTTAGTCCATGAGGCTGTCGTTTTAGCCTCTTTAGTTCCTACGGAGCGTCCCGATTGGTCGGGAGCCTCAGAAGTCTGCGTCCAGTCTGAAGGTGTTGTCGCTGGGCCCAGACATGACGCCCATCCTCTGGTACTCGCCCACTCTCTTCTCAAAGAAGTTGGTCTTTCCCTCCAGAGAGATGTTCTCCATGAAGTCGAAGGGGTTCTCCGCTTTGTAAACCTGCCGGAGACAGGGACAGTGATGCATTGTGGGAAATGACACAAGGCTAATCTCTTTTACTCTGCGTCATGTGTTAACGTCAGACACTACTTTCTTTAGGACGTATCTTTGGGAGGGACAAGAGTCTAGTCCAACTAAAACCGGTTCAGATCCGTGCGGTGCTCAGTTTAGCGTCAGTTTCGTGCTGCTCTGCGTCAGTGACCACTGTCTCTGAACAGAACAGACTCAGCCCCCATCTTCAGCTGAGGTCCGTACCCTGCGCAGATCATCCCGCACCAGAGGAAAACCAGGTCCGATCCCAGTAAAACCCCTTTAAAACCCGTTTGAACCCGTCCGGACCCGGTGACTGTACCTTGTCGAAGCCGAGCTCCAGCAGCAGTCGATCGGCCACAAACTCGATGTACTGCTTCATGAGCTCACAGTTCATCCCGATCAGCTTCACGGGCAGCGCCTCCGTCAGGAACTCCTGGGAATTACAGCAAACACAGGCTTTAGGCTCAGAACAAACGGAACCAGACGTGTTTTCAGTTTAACGAGGGTCTTCAGAGAAGTGAGGGTCACCTGTTCGATGGAGACGGCGTCAGCGATGATCTTAGACACGGTTTCAGAGCTGGGTTTGTTCTGAAGGTGTTTGAACATGAGACACGCGAAGTCACAGTGAAGACCCTGAGAGAGACCCCCATTAAAACACGCGTCATACATGTTAGAGATATATTAATGAGGAGGGGTATATAAACCTGTGTATAGGGTCTATATTAATGAGGAGGGGGATATAAACCTGTGTATAGGGTCTATATTAATGAGGAGGGGTAAATAAACCCGGGGCAGGGGGCAGTACCTCGTCACGACTGATGAGTTCGTTGGAGAAGGTCAGTCCCGGCATCAGGCCTCGTTTCTTGAGCCAGAAAATGGAGGCAAAGGATCCAGAGAAAAAGATGCCCTCCACAGCCGCGAAGGCCACCACCCGCTCTCCTGAAGAACACAGGGAGACCGTTTAAGACCCCCCAAAAAAAGGGGCTCACGTCCACCTAAAACCCACTAAAACCCATTTAAATCCAACCCAGTTCTATTAAAACCTGCTAAATCAATCCAAACTCAAGTAAAGCTTGACTCAAATTCAACCCTTTTTAACTAAAATCTACCCCAAATCTATGAGTAAATTCAAATAAAAGGCTTGAATCCAGATAAAACCTGTTCAAATCCTTCTAACACCCGTTTAAACCCAGGGACAGAGGTGAGGCGGTCCTTACCGTAGGAGGCGCTCTTGTGGCCGATCCAGTCCATGGCCCAGTCGGCCTTCTTCTTGACACAGGGCAGAGTCTCGATGGCGTTGAACAGGTATTCTCTACAGACACAGGTGCAACAGGAGAAAAGACACAGAGTTAGAGTCCGAGCGACGACAGAGACTCAGAAAAAGCTTCTGTGGAGAAAGAGCTCAGACAAACCTCTCCTGAGGGTCCTTGATGTAGGTGTTGATCAGGAGGCTGTACATCTCTGAGTGGATGTTCTCCATCGCGATCTGGAAACCGTAGAAGCAGCGCGCCTCCGTCACCTGCACCTCCTGAGTGAAGCGCTCCACCTGGTGGCCACAGAGGGAACAACAGGACAGGGTTCAACACAAATGTGAAGCAAACAGTGAAGTCAAAGCTCCATGAACCTAATCCCTCTAAAACATCTCCATGAGATCTACAGTGGAGTTTAGAGAGCTTCAGCCTGTGAAGGTGTGCTTTGGTTTGTGGAATAGACTGGGTTTTCTTTGTGGAGTCTCTGTGTAAATACAGTGAAGTAGACTCTGACCAGGTTTTCGTTGACGATGCCGTCGCTGGCGGCGAAAAAGGCCAAGACGTGAGAAATGAAGAAGCGCTCCTCGTCCTTCAGAGACTCCCAGTGCTGCAGGTCTTTGGACAGGTCCACCTTTAACACACACAGAAGGATGAATATTCAACAACCTTTGAATAGAACAAGAAAAAACAGACAGTGACTGTTGTGAGTGGAGTGCAATGGAACTGAATTAAAATGAGTAATGTATACAAGCTTCACTAAGAAATATCCTGCAGAAAACAGACTGTTGAAGTAAATATAGTGTATGGCTCCTCCTGAAGCTGGTAATACTTTTAAAGTCCATTTAAAGTTCCTTTTATGGCTCTAATGCAGCTGCAGGGATAGTTTGTGAGTAAATCTGTTCACAGTGTATTCTAGTCTCCAGTACCTCCTCAGCCGTCCAGAAGGAGGCCTCGGCCTTCTTGTACATCTGCCAGATGTCGTGGTACTGAATGGGGAAGATGACAAAGCGCCGTGGGTTTTCCTTCAGCAAAGGCTCCTCCTGAGAACGGCTCTTCTCTACAGACTTTGGCTGAAAACAACAAATATTCACTTAAATAAAAAGGAAACCACATTATACACAAATAGAAATCCTGCCAAACATTGTCTTGACATGAATCTGATTTGAAGTTTCTTACCGTTTTACTTTTTTTTTTTTAAACGAAGGTATAAACCCTAAAAGAATCATTTGATCATAATGCAAACCCTAAAAACATGCAGCTAGTTCTGGTCTCTTCTTGGTCTGGACTCAATGAGACTTTAATAAAACCTCTTCTGTTTGTATTTTATCCATTTGTTCATAAAATAAGTCTTAGATTCAAACAGAAGCAGTAATGACAACTGCATTTGTGGTAAATTGGTAGTGTGGTTTAATCTCAATAAAACGGGTCATGTTTAGTAGTTTGTTAAAGATAAACTGTTGATTTTTCTGCAGAAATCTGAGTAAATCTGCAGAAGCTCATCTCTGACTGATCAGCTGTTGGCGCCAGAAAAGCCGCACTTTAGGCGCCACGTCTTCACAAACACCGCCTTTTAGCTCAAATAAAACACCCTAAGCTTAAAACTCCAGGTGTGTTTAACAGATATATTCACAAATTACAGTTTTTAAGAGGTTTTTAAACACTTACCGAGGCGTCGGAGAAGATTTTCCGCGCCGTTTTTGAAGCTAAGATCCGGGTGTTGTTCAGGCTGGGAGGCTGTAATATTCAACACCAGAGTTAAAAACACAAAAGTAGAAGTAAGAGAGTCTGAATTGTGAATTCACGTCTGGTTTGTTCTGTAAATAAGAGTTTAAGGCATATTCAATAAGAATTCTTACCGTGTTTTCTTTGTCCAGAGACATGCCGCTCATTTTACTGCTCACTACGTTTTCATTCTTCACGGACAAAGGAGAGCGAGCGGACAGCATCTTTACAGTTCAGTTAAAAGGTTAAGAGAGAATAAATTAAAAGAGTAAAACGTGAACTAGAAAGTCTAATCTAAGCTAAGAGCAAACAGAAAGGAGACAGACTGAAGCGGCGTTTGTTGTCCGCTCGCCTTTTTATTGAAATCTTGGCGCTAGAACTCTGCTGACCAATCAAAACGCAGCTCGAGGAGGGGCTTTAAACACACACAGCCAATCAGATCGTACGCTTTGTGCGGGGATTATGAAAACCGGCAAAGAAACGTTACAAAACTCATACTATTCAATAGTAAATCAACATTTTAGCTCATATTTTAAACATGTGTGGTTGTAAACACTTACTAGTAAAATGTCAAAGCAAAATGCCGCTTTTATCGCTTGTTTTAAGGAGAATATTTTGGTTTTCTGAGGGCTTTAACTCGCAGAGCAACGAGAACCAATCAGAAACAACGAAGAAACGTCACATCCGGTTCTACTAGCGGGAAATCCAAATTCAGCTGCTGCCGTTTAGTGTTACCAAACAGCCACAAAAGAAAGGTTACGAAAGCATTAAAATAATGGGTTTGGTAACATTTCAGCTTTGAACAATAGGATTAATGTATGTGAATCACAAACCAGTAAGAAAATCATGAATAAAAAAGAAAGAAATGCTCATTTATTTATTTATGCTCTTTCCCGTATGTTCTCTGTCATTAGCTTATATTATTGTGACCTGAGGTGTATAAATGTGTATATCATGTTTAATCAACCGATTACTGCCATTAAACTCTTAAAAGGCTCTACATAATAAGAAATATTAACATTTGGAAAACCAAATAGTAACAAATGTCTACTTTGTTTCCCGCCAGCGCGGTTTTCTTTTTCAGTCAAACAATGGCGCTGTCACTTCTGGCCATTTTTCATCATAAAATATCGTAAATCTGATTACAAGGCTTTAATAGTTCAGAATTATATTCATCATGGGGTGATTTAGCAACAAAACGAGACATTAATGCTTCTGCGACATAAATAAACAGAATACAGCAAGGATTCTATAACTATAGAAGTTATTCACATCCAAATACGCCTTTTAACGCTATATATTGAAGATAGCATAGCTTCAATCTACATAAAAGTCTTGAATGTGCCAGCATTTAGTGAGTACAAAGTCGTCATTATTGCGTCAAATTGATAAATCCAACATAATTTCCATATGTCACAAAAGAGAACCTACACACTACGTTTAGGATTTTAACTGTGTTTAGTGATGCCGTTTTGTACCTGAGTTTTGTGAGTCTCACATGGAACAATACAAGCCCTGTTTTCCCTCTAAATTCTTCCTCTTCCTGTAAATTAGGATTGTTTACATCCTTCAACCGGAAACAGCGGTGAATCAGCTGTTGTCTAAAGAAAAAGTGTGTACAATGCGCCCCCTAGCGGACGGACGAGGAAATAGGTTGAAAAATAGACTAAAACAGGATTAAACCAAATAATACATACAACATATTTGAACAAACCGGGCAAATGCGACACTGAACCAAAACTAATTTATTGGAAACCTAGAATAAAACATTAGCCGACTAGATCTAAAGGAGGACTAAACCAGGCCTACGCCAAAACTAAAGCAGCTAAGCTAAACCCAAATTAAAAAATAGGACTACATCTGGTCTAAACTTAGACTTGGCCCAGTGTAAACAAGGCCTAAACGAAAAACCAGAGCTAAATCAAAACGAGCAAACGAAACTGTACTATAACAAGAACTAAATCCAGGACTACACCTGGTCGAAACCAAGTCTAAACTAGTTCTAAACCAGGACTAAACCAGGTCTTTGTAGTTTTCCATAGAAATAAAGCGTCTTCGTCACAAACTGCAGTTCCTCTGTTGTCCACACGGTGTCGCTGCAGACCTCGCCGCAGTTTCCTGTTATTTTCTTTGGCGCCGCTATATATCGGTCAGTAAGGCAGAAGGGCGGGCCGTCACTGCGCTCTGATTGGTCACACCCCCCGTGAGGCGCCTCCTGATTGGCTGAGCGCTGTTACCGGGCGCCGCGGGCAGAGAGACCGAGGTACAGTGCACAAAGAGCGGGTTGTGTAACCGCGAAGCACCGCAGTGGCTTCCCAGCGACCGTTCACGCGTTTATGTAAGATTTAACCCGGTTTTAGAAACGGGTTTATGGCCTCATACCGTCACGGGTTGACCCACATTCAGCGAGAAGAGGAAATAATGACGTTTAATCCGGATTGAGGGGACGTCTGGGATCGACCTTAGTTTTTAAAAAGTTCTGTTGTTTCTTTGATTTACATTAAATTACAGAAAAAGCTCTCACTGGAACTAAACCAGGACTAATTCAAGGACTGAGCTAAATTCAACCAAAGACTAAACCAGGACTAAACTATTTGTATTTTTATTTTATTTTAAAGACTGTATGAAAACCTGTCTAAATCCAACTAAAACCTGCTCAAACCAAATAAAGCCTGTTAAAATCCAACTAAAACCTGCTCAGACTAAATAATAGTTGTTCAAATCCACATAAAGCCTGTTAAAATCAAACTAAAACCTGTTTTAATTCACCTACAACCTTTTCAAATCCACTTAAAACCTGTGCTAATCCACCTAAAACTTGTTCAAATCCAACTAAAAATCGAATTAAAACCTGTTCTAATCCAACTAAAACTTGTTCTGACAAAAAACATGTTTAAATCCAACTAAAACCTGTTTTACACCACCTAAGACTTGTTCAAATCTTCTAAAACTTGTTCAAATCCAACTAAAACCTGTTCTAATCCAACTAAAACCCAATGCAATCCAACTAAACCTGTTAAAAGTAAATCAAACCAACACAAGTTACAGTATGATTTTTTTTTTTATTAAAAAGCCTTATTCTTCATAGTCGTTTACAGGCAAATGTTCAGAAATGGTATTATTCCGATATAAGATGTATAACATTTAATAACATGAGGTATCTTCTGACTGGCTACACTATGGGCCAATGAAAAAACAGCACGTCTTCCTCAACAAATGCTTTTTAAATAGTAATAATTACAATAATAAAACGCAAAGTAGTAGGTAGTATCACAGTGAGGAATACGACGAATATCAAGTCATTAAATGCAGTTGGAATACACTTAACATTCAAATAGATATCGATTTATGTACAGTATTTACAAAAAGCGGACGAACAGAAAAGAGGGTAATATCAATAATAAGAGACTTTGGCAAAACATAAAGAAGAGTGCATAAATTTCTAACCTGTACAAACGGAGTAAACATATATTATACAGACAGAGAGTACAAAAAACAGCTGTAGTTTTTTTTTTGATATAGTAAAAAATCCAGTGCAATGTCAGGTTTGTGTGTTTAGTTTAGTAGCAGCCATTTCTTCTTCTTCGTCTCCTCCTCGACAGAAATGTGTTTGTGGAAAAAAAAAAAAAAAAGTCCTGAGTTGAGCGGGAAGTGGCTACGACTGCGTTTAGACCAAAACAAAAAACAAGACAGACGATGTGATGGAGACGGTGGAGTGTGAGAGTAAAGTTGTGCTGGTTTGAAAGTTTTTAAAGGTTGTACTTTCGCTTCGCTGTTGCCGGCTGGTGGTGAGAAATGGAATGAATTCTTAAAAATTTAAAACTAAACTAAGATTTACAGCTGCATCTAAAGGCCACATCGAAAGAGAAAAAAAATAGATTATATGAGAATAAAGTTTAAAATTTTGGAGTAAGCCATCACTTCATTTTTGCTTTATACTTTATTTTGTACAGGTCTTTCTTCATTTATTTTTAGCCCAGTTTTCCTCATTTCTATTGCTATTAAATTGCATTTGTCCATTTTTCTTCCTATTTTTGCCTCCTTTGATTATTTTTCAAAGTGAATCCTGACTCACAGTTTCCAAGAGTTTGTTAGAATTTGTTTATGAACCACTGTATGAGGGTCATGTCCTGTAGGGGGCGCTGTGAGGCTCCTGTAACTGTTCCATTTGTAGAAGTATATCATCTGTGTGAGGCTCAGGACACTGGTCAAAACCTGTTTTTATCACTCGTTGAACATCTCTAAAACAAGAGAAATGTTATCAAAGTCTAATTATTCACACTTTTATTTCTTTCCAACTTGATTGTTCTAATTATGTTTTTAATTGTTTTAATAAATCTGTGCCTAAAGCAAAAAGTTGCGTGAAGCCAACTGTTAAAAAGCAGCTGTAGACTCTTTTAGTTAAACTGGGCTTTTCAGGTTTGATTCTTTACTGGTTTAACTTGTTTTTATTTATTTTATGTTGCTGGAAAACTGCACTGTGTGATTTTTATCTTTATAAAGTGCTATAGATATAAAGTTTACTTAAGTTTTAATTTGAAATAGTGCAATAAAACTCCTCCTACCTCAGTTTTTAGCACTAATCTAAGTTTGCTTGAACCATATTGGTGCATTTTGCAAAGTCTTTTAAATATAACAGATGTTTTTTTTCTCTAAATGTGGCCTTGATGCTTTAAACTGCTATTTTCTTTTTTTCTAACAGTTTTTCCAGTGTAAACGCAGCCGTAGCCTGGTCGTTCCTCTGTTGTTTTGTAGTAAAAGGCTGATTGGCTGAGCCCGTCCTGAGAGCTGTGTTCTAATTGGCCGAGGGCAGCAGGACGCCCACCGCGCCGCTGAGGTCCGGCTGTGATTGGTTGACGGCGGTCACTTTGCTGAGGTCTCGTTGGCCGGTCGCCCACGACGACGGGGCACGCTTGGCGGTCATGTGACGGCGCGCGTGTTTGGTCAGGTGGTCGCTGCGCATGAAGCGGCGGTCGCACACGGAGCAGGCGAACTTCTTCTCGCCGGTGTGAGTGCGACGGTGACGCGAGAGTTCGTCAGAGCGAGCGAACTTCTTATCGCAGCCTTCCCAGTGGCAGCTGAACGGCTTCTCCCCTGAAAAACACACAAGACCGGTTACAGACCAGGACCAGGACTGAACCAGGACTCAACCAGGATTAAATCAAGCCTGGGTCTAAACTAGAGATAAACCAGGTCTAGAACGAGACCAAGGCAGAACTGAAACGGGTCTGAACCAGGTCTAAACTAGATCTAAACCAGGACAGAACCCAGACTGAAGCTGGAGAAACAGGACTAAATCTGGTCTAAACCAAATCTAAATTTAGACTTAACCAGGATTAAATCAAGACTAGGTTTAAACTAGCAATAAACCAGGCTTAAATCTGGACAAAACCAGATCTTAAAAAAGTCCTTGACCTGATAAAGTACTTGTTTAAACCTGATCTAAACAAGTACTTTATCGGGACTAAACCAGGAAACAGAACCAAATCTTAACTAAAACTACAACTAAATCAGCCCAAAACCAGGGATAAACCAGGACCAATCCAGGATGAAATCAACACAAAATCTGGACAACACCAGATTTAAACCAGGTCTAACACTAGACCAAAGTAGTACTAACCCTTGTCCAGGGATAAAATAAGTCCAAACCAAGTCTTAACACCTAACTAACCCAGTACTAAACTATTTATAAACCAGTTCAAACTAAGGTCTAAACCAGGTCTAACCCAAAACTAAGGCAAGACTCAAAGGGTCAAATATCAGGGCTAAACTTCAAACTTCCAAAACCAGGGATGAACCAGTTCTAATCCCGTCTTAAACCAGATCAAAACCAGTGTAACCCAGTCCTAGAGCTGCCGTTCACCTGTGTGCGTCCTCAGGTGAGCCTTCAGGTGCGAGCTCTTGAAGTACGTCTTCTTGCAGCCGGGGAAGTTGCACACGTAGTTCCTCCTCCTGGAAAACTCCGTCGCCGCCGCTACCGCCGTGGTCGCCGTCATCCCCGCGCCGCCGCTCGCTCCGGTCGTGACGTAGACCGGCGCCGGGGCCAGCGGCAGGAGCTTGGTGCTGCCCAGAGTGACCCCCACCTGCGTCGTCTGCGGCACCACCAGCATCACGGCGCCCTGAGGCACTCCGGAGCTCACCAGGATGGGTTTGGGAGACGCCTGGACTATCGCCGAGATGACCCCGCCGGACCTGCCGCTCACCGGGAAGACCTGGCACAGCAGCGGGGCGGACGAGGACGGGCGGGACACGGACCTGCCGCCGAGGCCGTCCTTCTCCGGGGTTTTGATCTCAGAAAGTGCCACTGCTGTTTTCTCCAGTGGAAGAGCGTTATTTGGCAGAAGGGGAGCGTCTTGTGGAAGAGTGGGACTTTGTGGAGCATTATTTGGCAAGAAGGGGGAGTCTTGAAGAAGTTTTGGAGCGTTATTAAGCAAAAAGGAGGTCTCTTGTGGAAGATTTGGAGTGTTGTTTTGAAAAGCGGGACTCTCTGGAGCATTATTTGGCAAAGCGGAGGTCTCTTGTGGAAGATTTGGAGCGTTATTTGTCAGAGTGGGGAGCTCTGGAGTAAGACTGGGAGCGCTTTTTGGCAGAGTGGTGGGTTCTTGAGGAAGGTTTGTAGCACTATTTTGCAGAGGGGAAACTTCTTGGACAAGTCTTGGAGCGTTATTGAGCAGAGAGAGATTTTCTTGTGGAGAATTTGGAGCGGTTTTTGGCAGGGAGAAGGTGTCTGCAGCGAGAACAGGAGCGTTTTTCGGCAGGGCGCAGGTGTCGGCCGTGTGACGTATGACGCTGGTCGCCATGGCGCGGCTCAAAGTGGGAGGGGCCGCAGGAAGAGCGTCGGCGTAAACAGGAAGTGCTGAGATCTCCGAGGCGAACAGGGGGCGGGGCCGAAGCTGTTTGGGGGCGGGGCTTATTGACGAGGTGGAGCAGGTGAGGACGGGCGTGGTCGACGTCTCGGCGAAACTCGGGCTGTGAGGAGGAGTCATGCACTGGAACAGAGAGAGACCAGACTGAACCAGGACTGAACTAGGACTGAACCAGGTCTGATCCAGGACTGAACCAGGTCTCAACCAGGTCTGAACCAGGTCGGAACCAAGTCTGAATCAGGACTAAGCCAAGACTAAACCAGGTCTGAACCAGGACTAAACCAGGACTAAACCAGGTCTAAACTCAGTCTAAACCAGATCTAACCCAGGACTAAATCTGGTCTTCGTACCAGTGAGGACAGTGCAACCAGGTCTCGTTGGTCCGGCTCCAGGTGAAGCGAGTCGCAGGAGTCGCAGGTTGGGGTCAGAGGTCGCGCCCTCTGTGAACTCTGACCCCAGGAGCTCATGCTGACCAGGGCCTCGGCCGCCTCCAGGTCTGGGTACGGCCTCCAGTCCATCTCAGTCCAGTTCTAGACCTGTAGAGACCGGGAACATGAGAGAGCGTTAGACCAGGACTTTGGCAAAGGCAGAACTAAAAGAGATTTACATAAAGGTTCTCTTTTGTCTTTTCACATAATCTTCAACCAGTTTTCTTAGCAAAAGTTCCATTCATTTTAATTTCATAAAAGACCCTGAATCAAAAATCAATTCTGAATCTAATTGTGACCCAAAAAAATCACTGGAAGGTTCCCACCCCTCGTCATAATGTGTCATTATAAAAGACAAAGAAATGTGTTTCTCAAAAATCTTTAAAATAATCTAAAACACAGTCACTCATTGGCTCTAGCACCATATATTATCATAAATCAGGGTAAAAAGTGTATAAAATGTCTTATTAAAGTCCGTTAAAATCTCAGCGGAGTCTGTGAAGCTGCAGTGAGGGGCTGCAGGGCGGTAACAGATGATGTCAGCGCTTTCTGAT
The DNA here is from genome assembly GCA_036850595.1 of Rhyacichthys aspro. Taxonomy (NCBI): domain Eukaryota; kingdom Metazoa; phylum Chordata; class Actinopteri; order Gobiiformes; family Rhyacichthyidae; genus Rhyacichthys; species Rhyacichthys aspro. Next base: position 612,243 of record CM072170.1, read on the forward strand.
TGGACGAGCAGTAAAAAAATAAAAACCAGCAGAGGCAGCTGAGGTAAGGCTCAGTCCAATGTGGTTCAACACAAAGAGGAGCCAGGACGGGACTAGAACAAGGTCTAGAACAAGGACTAGAACAAGGACAAGACCAGGACTAGACAAGGACTGAAGGAAGGCTGAAGTAGGGCAAAAACCGGGCTAGATCAAGGACTAACAGGGTTGATAAAGGACTTGAAAAGGACAAGACTGAGGATAAGGACTGAGGTAGGACTGAAGGAAAACTGAGGCAGGAATATAACGGGAACAACAAGGTGGAGGAGTCTACAGCAGGACTCAATAGGACTAAAACCTCTCACAAAACATTAATATTTTTGATAAAATAAGGACAAATCCAGGACTAAACCAGGGTTTGAACTTGGATCAAACCAAGACCAAACAAGAACTTAAGCTAGGACTAAACCCAAGACTAAACTAAGGCTAAAACCAGGACTAACGAGGACTTGATAAAGCCTAGAACAAACCCTGAAAACTAAACTTATATCACACAAAGACCAGACTAGAGCGACCCCTGACTGGTTTATATTCTTTTGTCTGACTCCAAACATGCTCCAGCCCAAACCTGTTGATCCTTTTTCAGGGGGCGTTCCAAAAGTCCCCAAATGCACTATTTCTCCTCAAACAGACAATATTTTCCACTGAGCCCCTGTTTTTATTCCTTCCCAACCCACTCCAGTCTCCACACAGCACTCCCTACTTTATATTTTTTACTCTCACTGATTAGTTTATCAAACCTACGTCTAAAATAGGATTAGTCCCAGAACAAAGCATTTTATAAACAAAGTCCTCAAATTCACAAGTTTTTATGGACTTCCAAATCCCTCTTTTCTCCATCCTTTCCTTATTTTGTTTCCTTTCTAAACAACTCCAAACCGATCCTATTCCTTTTGTCATTCCTTTATAAAATCTAACACAACATTCCTCTGGTTTTGTTGTTATTTTGCCTTGTTTTGTATCCTTCCTTCCTTCATTGCTTTGTTTTGTCTCTTGTCAACAACTAAATCCTTCCTCCCTCGAGTCCTCCCTTCGTTTCCTTCCCTCCTTCCTTATTACAGACCTGTTTCGTTTACTCCTTCAGCTATAATTACTACCTTTACTTCCATTTTGCTATTTTCCCTTGTTTTACTGACTTCACATTGACTACCAAACCACTCCTTACCTTCTTTGTTTTCCTTCCTACCTTCTTTCCTTCATCTGAGACAATATTCTTCCTTTTTTTGCCTGAAAACACCACCTTTACCTAAAAAGTAAACATTTTATTGCTTTATTACTATAAATCCACTTAATTGCAACCTAAATAGCCCTAATCCTTTCCATTCTTTGCTTTCCTTTCTTCTTAAAATCTAACAAACAATCCTCATTTGTTCCATATTTACTCCTTATGCCTTTTGCAAACATTCTGCTTTATCTTGTGTCATTAAACTCGTATCATCGCTTTGTTTAGTTTCCATCAAATTCCAAACAACATAATCTTCCTTTTCTTGATAAAGCTTATTTTCTTTAATTAATTAGGACTGATTAATAGTGTTTTAGCTCCATCACAAGCCCACATTGTCCACCGTAGAGACCAGACAATACTCACTGCAGTATTTGGAGACTGTACATTGAGTCAAAGCAGACTGTGTCCTCAAATAAACCTTAGCCAAAATTATTTAAATAACAACCAACCAACCAACAGGCAGCGGTTATATCAGCAGCAGAATCACACGAAAAGAAGCGGCGGAAAAGTTGGTTAAATTAAAAAAAGACAAGTGTTTTTAAAAGGTGGGAATAAAGGGACTGACCTGGCAGGAGGGTTCGGGTCTGGAGTCCGTGGGAAGAGTAGTCTCCTCGGGGTAAAATCAGGTGAAACTGTGGGAAACTGAGGCGGAGGAGAACCGGCGACGCGAAGGAGGCAAAAAGCTTCAACGGCCTCAAAGCGAGTGAAAAAACCCGTGTGGCTACTTCGGAAAACGGCAGTAAAACCCGTTCCTGCCCCGTTTCAGTTGAGCTCCGACACGTAAAATTAAAAAAAATTATCAGAAAAACGAAGGGAAACAAAATTCACAGCAGTCTGGCGGGTGGTAACACGCAGCCAATCAGCGTCAAAGGTGTAGCGAGGGCCGACCAATCAGAAGCGAGGCGGTGCGTGATCAGTACGTGGCCGCGATGTGATTGGTCGGCGCGGGGTGCGTGGCTGTCGAGGGGCGGGAAAGGGAGTCAGCGGTGTCAGAGTAAACCCGGTGAACCCGCCACAGTGCACTCGAACTGGGGGAAAGGTTGGGAGGAAGGCCGGCGACTGCGGAGGGGACGGAGAGGCGAGAAAATACATCTGGAAAAACTAGGAATACTGCACGGTTTAAAAGGAAAAGACACCGGTCTGAAAACAGGAAAATATATCGGGGAAACGGGGAGGATGGAACGTTTAGGGGCGAAAATAACACTGGGAATTAGCAAACACAGCACGGTTATATGCTAACACAGCACGAATAATAACTATTTTATAACAAAATATAAAATAAACGAGGTCAAATCACAGTTCGTTCATTTTGTACTTGAATGTTAATAGGTTTCATCACAATTTGGTTCAATGCTAGACTTGTTTTGTTCACTCAAGGTCTCGCTTTGTTCCAGAGAGTAAAAGGAAAACAAACCAAGAATCAGTCAATAGTCTCAACAGGATTTATGTGAATACAATACGACACGAGTAAGAGGCACAGACAGGCCACTGCAGAGAAAAAAGAAAAGAGAGGAGACAGACAGAATCAGTGGAAATAACACGGGCAACAGGGAAAATCCACACCTAATACAATAATGTGTGAAACAAACAAGACCAGACAACAGTAACTTCAATATTTCAGCAAACCTGGCCTGACATTAATTAAACCCTTTATAAATAAAATGAGATGTTAATTCATTGTTTGTTTGTTTTTTTTGTGTGTGTTGTTCATATTATTATATCATATATTTCCCATAATATAATAAAATAACTCTTCAAATCCAAACAAAACCAGTTCAAATCCAACTAAAACCATTTATGTCCAACTAAAACCGGCCCAGTTCCAATTAAAATCTCTTATGATCTATATATAATCTAAAACCTGTTCAAACCATTCTAAATCCAACTAAACCCTATTTAAACCCAACTAAAACATGTTATCTCATCCAATATACATCTATTCTACCATTATTTATCCCAAATATTCCTGATAATTCTTGAATGCAGTGTTTCTCAGATGTAGATTCCTTGGAGGCTGCAGGAGGCAGACGTTTGGTTGTAAACAGCCGACACGTGCAGCAAGATAAACCCCTCCCACTTCCACTCTTCCCACTGTGGCTCACATTACACCAGTCCACACTACATCACTGGGTTCACTGGGTTCACGCAGACCCCGCTACGGAGGCCCGGCAGGGACAAAACACTGACACATACCAAGAGGGACAGGCACAGATCACAGCGTAAAGACCCGAGTGTGGGTTTTGTGTTGGAAGCCATTAGTTGACAGGTAATTAAAGGGGTATTTGCAATTATTTATGTTGTGAGCAGGATTAGATATGGTTTAGTCCACCTAAAACCTGTTTAAATCCAATTAAAATCTGCTTTAACCCATTTAAAAGCTGTTCAATTCCATTTAAAACCTGTTCAAATCCAGCTAAAATCTGTTCAAATTCAACTAAAACCTGTTCAAATTCAACTAAAACCTGTTCAAATCCTACTTAAACCTACTCAAATCCATCTTAAACCTGCTCAAATCCAACTAAAACATGTTCAAATCCACCTAAGACCTGTTCAAGTACAACTAAAACCTGTTGAAATCCAACTAAAACCTGCTCAAATCCAACTAAAACCTGCTCATATTCATACTGTGGCATTATCTTTAACAAATGCAATGAGTTTCTTTGTTTTATGCCAAAGTCATCTGGTCTCTCCTCCCACTTCCTCCATCTGGGGTTTTGTAGAGTCTAGATCTGTATCTTTAGTCCTGATTTGGACATGGTTTAAACCTGGTTTAGTCCTCATTCCTTTGACCCTCGCTCATTTGTGTCATTTTCAGTTTTACTTACTTTGCTCCACTTTGACTTTATGAACCAGCACTAGACCAGGACTAAACCAGGTCTAAACCAGGACTAAACCAGGTCTAAGCCAGGACTAAACCAGGACTAAACCAGGAATAAACCAGGTCTAAACCAGGTCTAAGCCAGGACTAAACCAGGACTAAACCGGGTCTAAACCGGGTGTAAACCAGGACTAAACAGGACTAAACCAGGTCTAAACCAGGACTAAACCAGGTCTAAACCAGGTCTAAACCAGGACTAAACCAGGTCTAAACCAGGTCTAAACCAGGACTAAACCAGGACTAAACCAGGACTAAACCAGGTCTAAACCAGGTCTAAACCAGGACTAAACCAGGACTAAACCAGGTCTAAACCAGGACTAAACCAGGTCTAAACCAGGTCTAAACCAGGACTAAACCAGGTCTAAACCAGTTCTAAACCAGGAGTAAACCAGGTCTAAACCAGGACTAAACCAGGTCTAAACCAGGACTAAACCAGGACTAAACCAGGTCTAAACCAGGACTAAACCAGGTCTAAACCAGGTCTAAACCAGGTCTAAACCAGGACTAAACCAGGTCTAAACCAGGACTAAACCAGGACTAAACCAGGTCTAAACCAGGACTAAACCAGGACTAAACCAGGTCTAAACCAGGACTAAACCAGGACTAAACCAGGACTAAACCAGGACTAAACCAGGACTAAACCAGGTCTAAACCAGGACTAAACCAGGACTAAACCAGGACTAAACCAGGTCTAAACCAGGACTAAACCAGGACTAAACCAGGACTAAACCAGGACTAAACCAGGACTAAACCAGGACTAAACCAGGACTAAACCAGGACTAAACCAGGACTAAACCAGGACTAAACCAGGACTAAACCAGGACTAAACCAGGACTAAACCAGGTCTAAACCAGGACTAAACCAGGACTAAACCAGGTCTAAACCAGGTCTAAACCAGGACTAAACCAGGACTAAACCAGGACTAAACCAGGTCTAAACCAGGTCTAAACCAGGACTAAACCAGGACTAAACCAGGACTAAACCAGGTCTAAACCAGGACTAAACCAGGACTAAACCAGGACTAAACCAGGACTAAACCAGGACTAAACCAGGTCTAAACCAGGTCTAAACCAGGACTAAACCAGGACTAAACCAGGTCTAAACCAGGACTAAACCAGGACTAAACCAGGACTAAACCAGGACTAAACCAGGTCTAAACCAGGACTAAACCAGGTCTAAACCAGGACTAAACCAGGTCTAAACCAGGTCTAAACCAGGTCTAAACCAGGACTAAACCAGGACTAAACCAGGTCTAAACCAGGTCTAAACCAGGTCTAAACCAGGTCTAAACCAGGACTAAACCAGGTCTAAACCAGGACTAAACCAGGACTAAACCAGGTCTAAACCAGGACTAAACCAGGTCTAAACCAGGACTAAACCAGGTCTAAACCAGGTCTAAACCAGGTCTAAACCAGGACTAAACCAGGACTAAACCAGGTCTAAACCAGGTCTAAACCAGGTCTAAACCAGGACTAAACCAGGTCTAAAGCAGGACTAAACCAGGACTAAACCAGGTCTAAAGCAGGTCTCCATCACTCTGTCCTCAGTCTTTCATAACGTGTCCTGTGTTTGCTGATGGTTTAGTGTTGTGCTGCAGACTGAGGTCACGTGAGGTAGCGTTAAACCCACATCAGTCTCAGTGAACTCATCTAAACTGGATTCCTGCAGATTATTTTACATTCAATATTTTTTTCTTTTTAATGGAAACTTTCCTTCTTGTTGCACTTTTCTTTTGTTAGCATCTTTAGCATCCTCTCATTATCTGTTTCTCTAATGTGTTCCCTATTGTTTTGGTTCATTTTGATTTTGCTTATTATGACTTATGATGTCATTTTTTTCACTTTGACCCCTCACTTTGACCCCTCACTTTGACCCCTCACTTGTCCTCGGAGTCGGCACAGACCGGGTTCAGTCTGAGTTCTCGGGTCACGTGAGGTAAACTCTTGCTGCAGTCTATATTTATTCATGATTTAATCCAGCTCAGTTCACAACAATGGACTCACTTTTACATTAAACCTAAATATCCTCTGTCCTTAGGAGTCCTTTTCAGTCCTGATGAGTCTAGTCTGGTTTAGTCCTGGTTTAGTCCTAGTTTAGTCCTGGTTTAGTCCTGTGTTTTGTAGCACTGATAAAGGGGTTGTCTGAGGTAAAGCTCTAATAAAACTCTGGATTATCTGTGTTTCTTTCTGGACTCGTCTGAACTGGATCACACTGTGGCTTATTTTATGATTTTACTCATGACATTTTAAGGATAATATTCTCCTTTAGATCATGTTTTATTCTTATATTGGTTCGTCTGAGAAGTGTCTGGAGAACGGTCTGTTTCCTTTTTTCATTTTGATGATTTTCTGGTGTTTTTGTCCTGTTTTCTTTCATTTACAGCTGATATAAACACATCCCTCTGAGGTCGTCTGAGGTAAACCCTGCTGTATTTATCTGAGACTCATTAAAACAACACAGTCTGCCCTGGTCTAGACCTGGTCCAGTCCTTATGTAAGTCCCACTTTAGTCCTGATTTAATCCTGGTTCAGTCCTGGTTTAGTCCTCATTTAGTTCTGGTTTAGTCCTCCTTTAATCCTGGTTTATTCCTCCTTTAGTCCTGGTTCAGTCTTCCTTTAGTCCTGCTTTAGTCCTCCTTTAGTCCTGCTTTAGTCCTCCTTTAGTCCTGGTTCAGTCCTCCTTTAATCCTGATTTAATCCTGCTTTAGTCCTGGTTTAGTCCTAGTTGAGTCCTCCTTTAGTCCTGGTTTAGTCCTCCTTTAATCCTGATTTAATCCTGCTTTAGTCCTGGTTTAGTCCTGCTTTAGTCCTCCTTTAGTCCTGGTTTAGTCCTCCTTTAATCCTGATTTAATCCTGCTTTAGTCCTGGTTTAGTCCTAGTTGAGTCCTCCTTTAGTCCTGGTTCAGTCCTCCTTTAGTCCTGGTTCAGTCCTCCTTTAGTCCTTGTGTAGTAATGCTTTAGCTCTAACTTATATTTCCTCGTGTAACCTGTCCTTCTCCACTGTTTAGTTTGAGTCTGTACTTTCTGTACTTTCTGCTGCAGCCTCCTCAGACCTCTCTGAGGTCGTGTGAGGTCCTGTGTTTCCGTTAAACCGGGTTTTTAGTCCCCTCTGGTCCCTAAAGTCTGGTGCCTTTAGTCTGGACCCAGTCTGGTGGCTCATATTGTTCTCTTTACTGCACAAACCTGAGATTCCCTTTGAGGTCATTTAAGGTAACGTCCTCATTTTACACCAAATAAAATCGTGTTTAAACCCACTCCAGGTTTATAGAAGACCTTAAACAGTTTCTCAATAAAATCCTGTTAAAAACAGTTCATAAAATGCGTTATTTATCCATGTTTCTTTGTGTCTTGTCGCCGTTTCTCGTCTCTCTGTCTCCGCCATGTTGGGATGAGTGGGTTGTTGCTAGGCGACAGAAGAAAGTTTGGCCGGTTGCCATGGAGATACTACGCGAGCGGCCGTTACCTCTGTTCACCCCATGCGCGCGGGAAAACAGGGCAGACAGCGTCACGTGACCAACGAGAGTCAGGACTGCACCGGTTTTAGAAACAGAGCTTTTTAAGGTCACAACAACTCCACTAGACCCGGTTTAAACCTGGTTTAGTCCTGTTTTAGTCCTGTTTTAGACCTGGTTTAGGTCTGGTTCAGTCCTGTTTTAGTCCTGGTTTAGTTCTGGATTAGGTCTGGTTTAGTCCTGGATTAGGTCTGATTTAGACCTGGTTTAGTCTTGGTTCAGTCCTGGATTAGGTCTGGTTTAGACCTGGTTTAGTCCTGGTTTAAGCTTTAAGTTTAGAGTTAGGTAATAATTCTTAAACTAAATAAAGTTTTTTTTTGGAGCCTGTTCATTCAGATCTGGCCTCGGTTTAGTCCTAAGTCTTGTTTTAGACCTGGTTAAGTCCTAGTTTAGTCCTGGTTCAGCCCGAGCTTCAATCAAAGACGCAGACAAAACACATACTGTTTACATTTGTTTTAAATATATATCACATATTATTAATTACACATAATTCTGGATCAATAAAACCCCTATTATTGACTCTGCATAGTTCTGTATATCATTAGTCATTGTTTTGTATCTTATTGCTCTCTTTTTTGGGTTTAGTCCTAGTTTAGCCCTGGTTTATTGGTAGGTTTAGTCCTAGTGTAGTCCTGGTTTTACACCTGGATTAATCCCCAGTTTTAGTCCTGGTTTAGTCCTGGTTTAGACCTGGTTTAGACCTGGTTCAGTCCTGGTTTAGATCTGGTTCAGTCCTGGTTTAGACCTGGTTCAGTCCTGGTTTTGCCCTGGTTCTGTCCCTCTTTTCCCTCCTGTGTTTACTCTGAGAAACTCTTCTTTATTAAAACAGTTTGTGGTGAACTCTCTGAACCTGCCTGGAGCGCCCTCTGCTGGCGGCTCCGCGTCACTGCAGATCCTTTGTCTCCTGCCTCAGACCAGAACAAAAGAGATGAAAATAATATAATAAAACAAAAACAACAACAGAAAGAGCAGAAACCGAACTGAATACACACTGTCTGTTTATCTGTAATTATTCTGAGCAAAAACACGTGAATAGAACAGACAAATGAAACATAAAGGTGACTATATGATGAAGTTAGAACTAAACAAAATGGCCGCTGTTTATAGAAACTTTATGGAAACTGTCAAATGTAGAAATAGACTTATTTATTTGTGAATGATGAACTGTTTTAGAGTTCAGTCAAACGTTGGTTCCATTTTATAGTTAATTATAACTGTAGATTTCTTTTGGTAAAATGGAGCTGATAGAGGAAGAAAATGGTAAAAGAAAATAGCTTCTATATGTAGTTTGGAAAGAAACAACAAAAAACAGGGATTAAACCAGGTCTAAACCCAAACTGAACTAAACTAAACTACATTTAGACCAAGACTAAACCAAGGACGGGTTAAAATTTTGGCACAGTCCTGATTTAGTCTTAGACACAGTTTAAATATTGGTTAAGGCCTACTTTAGTCCAGATTTAGTCTCGCTTAGACCTGTTTTTAATCCTGGTTTAGTTTTGTTTAGACCTGGTTTAGTCATGGGTTAAATCCTGGTTTAAGCCAGTTTTATTCTTGGTTTAGTCCAGGTTTACCGTAGACTGGACTCGAACTGTTGCCTGGTTTCTGAACCTGGCTGGACCTGGACTTGTTCTGGTCTTGTCTGGACTTGTCTGTGTTTGTGGAAAGTTTCTCTCTGAACTCTTTTAGCCTCAGGGCGCCCTCTGGTGTTAGAACAGCAGCATTACAGCTCACAGCAGATTTAATCAATTTATTCAAATCAGAAAAACACACCAATAACATCTGAATGAATAATAATGTGGTTAAAAATAATGTGGATAGTAATAATAATGTGGATAATAATGTGGATAAAAACAATGTGGATAGTAATAATAATGTGGATAATAATGTGGATAAAAATAATGTGGATAGTAATAATA
>CM072170.1:621910-659715 GCA_036850595.1 Rhyacichthys aspro
CAGGAGACAGAGTTAGTCCAGTCTTAGACCAGGTCCAGACTCAGGAGACAGAGTTAGTCCGGTCTTAGACCAGGTACAGACTCAGGAAACAGAGTTAGTCCGGTCTTAGACCAGGTCCAGACTCAGGAGACAGAGTTAGTCCGGTCTTAGACCAGGTCCAGACTCAGGAGACAGAGTTAGTCCAGTCTTACACCAGGTCCAGACTCAGGAGATAGAGTTAGTCCAGTCTTACACCAGGTCCAGACTCAGGAGACAGAGTTAGTCCGGTCTTAGACCAGGTACAGACTCAGGAAACAGAGTTAGTCCGGTCTTAGACCAGGTCCAGACTCAGGAGACAGAGTTAGTCCGGTCTTACACCAGGTTCAGACTCAAGAGACAGAGTTAGTCCAGTCTTACACCAGGTCCAGACTCAGGAGACAGAGTTAGTCCAGTCTTAGACCAGGTCCAGACTCAGGAGATAGAGTTAGTCCAGTCTTAGACCAGGTCCAGACTCAGGAGACAGAGTTAGTCCGGTCTTAGACCAGGTCCAGACTCAGGAGACAGAGTTAGTCCGGTCTTAGACCAGGTCCAGACTCAGGAGACAGAGTTAGTCCGGTCTTAGACCAGGTTCAGACTCAAGAGACAGAGTTAGTCCAGTCTTAGACCAGATCCAGACTCAGGAGATAGAGTTAGTCCAGTCTTAGACCAGGTCCAGACTCAGGAGACAGAGTTAGTCCAGTCTTAGACCAGGTCCAGACTCAGGAGACAGAGTTAGTCCGGTCTTAGACCAGGTCCAGACTCAGGAGACAGAGTTAGTCCAGTCTTAGACCAGGTCCAGACTCAGGAGACAGAGTTAGTCCAGTCTTAGACCAGGTCCAGACTCATGGAGACAGAGTTAGTCCAGTCTTAGACCAGGTCCAGACTCAGGAGACAGAGTTAGTCCAGTCTAGACCAGGTCCAGACTCAGGAGACAGAGTTAGTCCAGTCTAGACCAGGTCCAGACTCAGGAGACAGAGACCGAGACAAGACCTAAACTTTTACACAACAGCCTTAAATCTTGAGTTCTACATCAGCAGAACTTAAAATAAAGCAAAATACCTTTTTGGTCTAAATCCTGATCAGCAAAATAACACAATATATTATTATAATGTGAAATTAGTCTCTGGACCAATCTCCAAAACTAGAATTATTATTATTGAATATTGAATCCAATAAAAAGATTCTCAAAACCAAAGGAATGGACAGGAATGAACCTCAAATTGAAATAAGTGTAATAAGTGTTTCCAGTAGTTGTGTGGGTTATTATTTCTGTGATCAATAAGAAACATGGACATATCTTTGTTAATATTACTATTGTAATAATAATAATAAACCTGACGACAGAACTTAACTAAACCGGCCTCGGGTCTGGTCCGGTCTTTGTGAGTGTGACCTTAAAGAACCTCTGAGTGCTGTTGTCTGATCTGACTCCAAACACTCGGGTCGTTATTAATGTTTTATTTATATTTATAATACACTGTCTGTTATTACATCTGTACTTTTCATAAACAACATTAATAACAGCAGTTATTACAAACACTGACGGAAAGAGCCGGGACTGAACCAGGACTTTATCAGGTCTAAACCAAGTCTAAACTCTGAAACAACAAGGACCAGGACTAAACCAGGACCAGACCAGGACTGACCTTGGACTAAACCAGGACTAGACAAGGACTAGACAAGGACTGACCTTGGACTAAACCAGGACTGACCTTGGACTAAACTAGGACTAAGTCAGGACTAGACAGCTCTAAATCTGGACTCAACCAGGATTAATCAGGTCCAAACCCAGACTAATTTAAGACTAGATCAGGACTAAACCAAAACCAATTCAGGTCTAGACCAGGACTGAGTCGGGTCTAAAGCAGGACTAAACTAAAACTAAGTCAAGTCTAAACCATAACCGGATCTAAGTCCAGAACAAGGACTAAACCAGGATTATATCGGGACTAATTCAAGACAAGGACTAAACCAAGACTAGACCAAGAGTAAACTAGAACTAAACCAGGTCTAAACCTCGACATAGTTTAGACCTGGTCCAGAACAGGTCTAGACTTGGACCAAGACTAAATATTAATTCAGGTGTAAAACAAACAACAACAAAAACTAGGTCTAGACCAGGACTAAACCAGGACTGAACTAGGTCTGAGTTAAGACTAGACCAGGACAAAGCCAGGACTAACCTAAACCAGGTCTAACCCAGGTCTAAACCAGGACTAACTCAGGTCTAGACCAGGACTAAACCAGGTCTGGAGCAGGACTATGATGTGATGGAGAAAAAGAAGGAAACCTACTGAAATGGCGCTTCTTCTTCTTTGGTTCTTTAAAGTCCACGGCTCGGCTCTGGTCCAGTTCTGGTCCAGGTCTGGTCCAGGTCTGGTCTAGCTCTAGTCCAGGTGTAGTCCAGGTCTGGTCCAGGTCTAGGTCTGTGTCTCCGCGGCCATGCCTTCACTGGAGCCGCGTTCAGACCGATGCTTTTTCACGAAAAGGAGGCGTTAGACCCAGACAGACGCACGGACACACGCACGGACGGACCGACTGACGCACGGACGGACGCACTGACGCACAGACAAACGCGCGCGAGCCACAAAACCCGCGTTAAACCCAGTCCCAGACCCGCTCACGCGCCCGGGTCTCAGCTCGGATCTGAGCCGCAGACTCTGGTTTATTCTCGTGGATTTTTATTCCCGTTGTTTGCTGTGGCTGGTGCGGACGGGGACGCGCACGCACACAGGCGGGGGCGCGCACGGTGCATTCCCCTGCTCTGTCTCCAAATGCGTCAGAGTCCCGAGCCTTTTGTTCACGTTCATCAAAAACACACAACAACACGTTTTTAATGAAAGAGAAACAGATCACAGCACTTTGGGACGATTTACGGCAGGTCAGAGATCTCTGTTACCATGGAGACCATTCAATAAAACTAAAGCTTTTCATGAAGAGAACAAAACCAGGACTAGACCAGGACTAAACCAGGTCTAAACCAGGACTAGACCAGGACTAAACCAGGACTAAACCAGGACTGAACCAGGACTAAACCAGGACTAGACCAGGACAAGACCAGGTCTAAACCAGGACTAGACCAGGACTAAACCAGGACTAAACCAGGTCTAGACCAGGACTAAACCAGGACTAAACCAGGACTAGACCAGGACTAAACCAGGACTGAACCAGGACTAAACCAGGACTAGACCAGGACTAAACCAGGACTAGACCAGGTCTAAACCAGGACTAGACCAGGACTAAACCAGGACTAAACCATGTCTAAACCAGGACTAAACCAGGTCTAAACCAGGACTAAACCAGGTCTAGACCAGGACTAAACCAGGACTAGACCAGGACTAAACCAGGTCTAAACCATGACTAGACCAGGACTAAACCAGGACTAAACCAGGACTGAACCAGGACTAAACCAGGACTAGACCAGGACTAGACCAGGACTAAACCAGGACTAAACCAGGTCTAAACCAGGACTAAACCAGGTCTAGACCAGGACTAAACCAGGACTAGACCATGTCTAAACCAGGTCTAAACCAAGATTAAGGGTCAGAACTTGGACTAAATTTAAACTAAATTTAACCAGTTCAAATCCATCTAAAACCTGTTCAAATCCAACTACATGGTGGTCCTGGTTTAGTCCTAGTTTAGTCCTGGTCTAGTCCTGGTTTAGTTCTGTTCTAGTCCTGGTTTAGCCCTGGTCTAGTCCTGGTATAGCCCTGGTCTAGTCCTGCTCTAGACCTGGTTTAGCCCTGGTCTAGTCCTGCTCTAGACCTGGTTTAGTCCTGGTCTAGACCTGGTTTAGTCCTGTCGCTGAGACCAGGACCAGTCCGGTCTCGATGCAGTGAGTGGGAGGTTTGAGTTTGGCCTGAAGCTGCAGTTTCCAGACGATCGATGGATTCTCGACGCTGACCTTTGACCTGGACAGTCTCATTTCCATCAGCTCCCTCAGAGGTCGAGCTGCGGGACACAACTCCGAACACAACTTTACAAACATCACTTCCTTCTATGAAAGACTTTGTTTATGAGGAATAACTTTCAGGACGAGACAAAACTTTATTAAAACTTTACATCAAGGAGCTTCAGTAAAGTCCAGGAACGAGACTGGACCAGCTCTGGACCCTGTCCCGGTCTGAAGGGTCCCAGCCTGTCCACATGCTCTTTGTGGCAGAGATGTGGACTTGAACCAGACTCAGACTTCACTTGGACTTGAACCAGACTCAGACTTCACTTGGACTTGAACCAGACTCAGACTTCACTTGGACTTGAACCAGACTTCACTTGGACTTGAACCAGACTCAGACTTCACTTGGACTTGAACCAGACCAGACTTCACTTGGACTTGAACCAGACTCAGACTTCACTTGGACTTGAACCAGACTCACTTGGACTTGAACCAGACTCACTTGGACTTGAGTCTCTGAAAAGACTTGATGTTTCTCCAAAGATTAAAAGAATATTATTAGAAACAGTTCATTTTCTTCAATAGTTTGACAGATTACACAGAGTTAAGTGTTACTCTCATGACGCTGCCTTCAAATGCTCTCTGTAAAACTCAGCGCTACAGGACTTTACAACCAAAGAACAAAAAGAAGCCAGACATTGAACATCACTGACACCAAAGAATAGAAAACATCATTATGACAAGACTTTTTTGACTAAATATTCTATAGAAATACAAACACTTTTCTGTTGAAATGACTTTATATCTTTTTTGTTAAATAAATAAAGATTTAAAAGCTTATATTGTTTAATTTTAACTGACTGTCAGAGGTTTAAATGGATTTGTTTTTTGTTTGTTGCAGTGTGCTTAATTAAAGCTGTTTTCATCCAAAACTCAGTCATTTTTTGCTTTTTTTATAACTTAATTTGTTTTTATAAATTTCCTCAAACCTCTGTTTTTTTCCACAGATCGTTTCGTGTGTTTTTACTGCATTAGATTCCTTTAATTTGTGAGTTATATTTATCGTGTGAAGAGATGCTGCTGTCGCCGTGGGAACCACCTGACTCCATCCAGAGTCTGTTTCCACGGCGACCGCAGACTCCACTCCATCCATCCCATAATAGTCTCTGATCCTCAAACAAAAGAACGGATCGGGATATTTTCTTAAAAACAGCTTTGAATTGAAGAATTTTTGGAGAATTTGGAGAGAGTTTTGAAAATTCATAAAAATGTGAATCATGATTAATATGTTTGTAAAAAGTCCAGGAAAATGTCACAAACACAGTGAAAAACAAGGAGAAAATCAATGGACATTCAATATTGTGTCATATTTTATAATTTCAAACTTTATTTTAATTAAAATTCATGTTTATATTTATTATAAGACAGTTTGAAGCTGCCACATTTGAGCTCGTTGTTTCTCAGACATTTGATCCATAAACACTAATAATATTCTGACTTTATTCTGGTCCAAACTCGTCCAGAGCCACAGTTGTTCTCGGTCAGAGTTGGTTTTTGCCGTGAGCGCTGAGTCCTCCTCCACACGGCGTCAGGACCTGAACCCGGCCTCGGATCCGTCTGGTCCCTCCGGCTCCGGTCTGAGCAGGACGGGACGCGAACCCATGACCCCTGCCACCGGACGCCTCGGGCAGCGACACAACTCTCTACAACAGAAGAGAAACTTGGACCAACTTTGACGAGGAAACACAAGATCTAACTAAAACCTGATCAAATCCAACTAAAACCAGTCTAAATCCAACTAAAACCTGATCAAATCCAACTAAAACCAGTCTAAATCCAACTAAAACCAGTCTAAATCCAACTAAAACCTGATCAAATCCAACTAAAATATGATCAAATCCAACTAAAACCAGTCTAAATCCAACTAAAACCTGATCAAATCCAACTAAAACCAGTCTAAATCCAACTAAAACCTGTTCAAATCCAACTAAAACCTGATCAAATCCAACTAAAACCAGTCTAAATCCAACTAAAACCAGTCTAAATCCAACTAAAACCTGTTCACATCCAACTAAAACCAGTCTAAATCCAACTAAAACCTGATCAAATCCAACTAAAACCAGTTTAAATCCAACTAAAACCAGTCTAAATCCAACTAAAACCTGATCAAATCCAACTAAAACCTGTTCAAATCCAACTAAAACCTGATCAAATCCAACTAAAACCAGTCTAAATCCAACTAAAACCTGTTCAAATCCAACTAAAACCTGTTCAAATCTAACTAAAACCAGTCTAAATCCAACTAAAACCTGATCAAATCCAACTAAAATCTGTTAAAATCCAACTAAAATCTGCTCAAATCCAACTAAAACCTTATCAAATCCAAATAAAATCTGCTCAAATCCAACCAAAACCTTATCAAATCCAACTAAAATCTGCTCAAATCTAACTAAAACCGGTCTAAATCCAACTAAAACCTGTTCAAATCCAACTAAAATCTGATCAAATCCAACTAAAACCAGTCTAAATCCAACTAAAACCAGTCTAAATCCAACTAAAACCTGATCAAATCCAACTAAAATCTGCTCAAATCCAACTAAAACCTTATCAAATCCAAATAAAATCTGCTCAAATCCAACCAAAACCTGTTCAAATCCAACTAAAGCCTGTTCAAATCCAACTAAAACCAGTTCAAATCCAACTAAAACCTGTTCAAATCTAATTAAAACTTGTTCAAATCCAACTTAAACCACCAAAAGCCGGGTTAAACACTAAATGTAACAGACGTCTCTCTGGACACAGCTCAGTGGAAACATGAGCCTCTTCAGGAGAAACTGAACCAAACTGAACCAAACTGAACCAAACTAAGAGGACACTAGTCTTTACTAAAAGGTGGAGCTGAACTCAGGACAAACTGCTCTTGTTCCATTAGTTTTTGTCCTGTTGGTGTCGGAGGAGGAGGATGGATGAACTTTGACCCCTGAGACTGAACGCCTCTGGCTTCACAAGGTCACAGCGACTAGAACCGACCAGAGAAACACACACTGAACCTGTCATGAATAAATCACAGCAGCCACAGACAAATTAATAATGTCACTATTTTCCACAGAATTCAGTTTGTAATTATGTTTATCTGACAAAACTGTGGGGTTTTATTGTCTGTTTAATTGAGACTCCACAAATGTAAAATAATGGTGGCTCAGCCCAAAGGAGCTTCAAATGAAGGTCAAGTTTCCTTTTACTTTCTCCTTACGCTTGTCCTTACTTTGAGTTTTAGTCTATTTGTCTTTAACAGAAAGTAAACAAGAGTGATTCTGAGATTAATGCTGCAGGTTTAATTATTGAAAATATATAATCACACCTTTTATGAGATACATATTTTCCCTCATTAAACGCCAAATATAAAATAATAAACTGTAGTACTAATAGTACCAAAAAATACATTAATTTTCACTTGTTTTTAGGGAAAATTCCGGCAGAGAACCGTGTTTGTTTGTTGTATTGGTCTGACGCTCCCCCTGCTGGAGGAACATAGGAATTACATGAACGATAATAAAGAGACTGAGGTCCAACTAAAACCTGTTCAAATCCCACTAAAACCTGTTCAAATCCAACTAAAACCTGTTCAAATCCAACTAAAACCTGTTCAAATCCCACTAAAACCTGTTCAGACCCAACTAAAACCTGTTCAAATCCCACTAAAACCTGTTTAGAACCAACTAAAACCTGTTCAAATCCCACTAAAACCTGTTTAGAACCAACTAAAACCTGTTCAAATCCCACTAAAACCTGTTCAGAACCAAATAAAACCTGTTCAAATCCAACTAAAACCTGTTCAGATCTATTTAAATCCAAACAAAGCAGAAGTAGAACAAAGAACTTTATTAAAATAGTGAAGAACAGATAAAATGAGACGAACAGAGAAGTCTTCAGTCGGAGTCGAGGCTCGGAGGCTGAGGTTTACAGGCTCCTTCTCTCGACAGACGGTCCGCCTCCTCGTTTCCATGGTAACCAGCGTGGCCAGGAATGTGCAGCTGAAAAGGGGCGGAGCCAAAGGTTACCTGTGTGAACTCATTAACATAACACAGTCCTCATTGAGACCAGGTTTAGTCTCGGTTTAGAGCTACTTTTTGTCCTGGTTCCAGTCTAGTTCCAGTCCAGTTCCAGTCCAGTCCCGTCCCAGTCCAGTTCCAGTCCCGTCCCAGTCTAGTTCCAGTCCAAGTCTAGTTCCAGTCCAGTTTCAGTCCCGTTTCAGTCCCGTTTCAGTCCCGTTTCAGTCCAGTTCCAGTCCCGTTTCAGTCCCGTTTCAGTCCAGTTCCAGTCCAAGTCCAGTTTCAGTCCAGTTTCAGTCCAGTTCCAGTCCCGTCCCAGTCTAGTTCCAGCCCTGTTCCAGTCTAGTTCCAGTCCCGTCCCAGTCTAGTTCCAGTCCAGTTCCAGTCCAGTTCCAGTCCTGTTCCAGTCCTGTTCCAGTCCAGTTCCAGTCCTGTTCCAGTCCTGTACCCAGTCCCGTTCCAGTCCGTACCCATGTGACCTGCAGCTCTGAGTTGAGTCGGTCCAGTTTGATGAAGTCGTCTTTGTTGGTGACGTTTCCTCCGGACTTCAGTCTCCATCCGTTCAGCTTCCAGCTCTTGACCCAGCTGGTCACGCCTGTACTTCACATGAGCAGAGAGTCACGGATGAGCAGAGAATATCACCTTTTCACCTGTTCGTCCCGTCTCTGGGCTCGTCTTTACCGTTGATGGTGAACTTGCTGTCAGTGTACAACACCAGCTTCTCAATGTTGTTCTGTTTGGCCAGTTCCAGAGCTCTGCAGGCCGCCTGGACACACACAGGACACACACACGGGACACACACACGGGACACACACACGGGACACACACACGGGACACACACGGGACACACACACCAGTTAACCGACGATGTTAGAGTCAGCCACAATCAGCCAAGGATGTCTGAGTTGGGATTTGAACTCACGACTTTCTTGCTGTGAGGCTAACCACTGCTACTGTGAACCCCACATGCTTTTATACTATACTTTGCGCTTTACACTTCTATTATTATGAACTGTACCTGCGTCTTCTGAAAGTATAAACCTTACTGTCTCCATCACATACTTCATACTCTACATACTTTATTAATATGTATATGGAATGTGAAACTAGATTTGAGTATTTATTTCTCACCTGTATCTCTGCTCTTTGGTTCGTTTGTCTTCCCTCCAGTCGCTCCGCCACATTTCTGAGAAAAACAAATGTTTAGTCACAGCTCGACGTCATGAGGGACAATCTTTGTTATTTTTGAACGAGTCATTTATTCACAACGCCTTATGAGACGTGTGTGTGTGTCTCAGCTGTTTGTTTGTGTGTGTGTGTGTGAGCTGAGTGTGTGTGTGTGTGAGCTGAGTGTGTCTCACAGAGGATGGTGTGGACCCCAGTAAACCCCAATCCCGGCTCGAGCTGAACTCTTCCCGTTCGCAGAGCAGCAGCCGTCAGTGTAGACCACCACACTGTCACCTACACACACACAAATCCATTCAAATCCATTTAAAACAAGTTCAAATCCAACTAAAACCTGCTCAAATCCAACTAAAACCTGCTCAAATTCATCTAAAACCTGCTCAAATCCATCTTAAACCTGTCCAAATCCATTTAAAACATGTTCAAATCCAAATAAAACCTGTCCAAGTCCAACTAAAACCTGTCCAAGTCCAACTAAAACCTGTTCAAGTCCACTCTTGCTTGTACCCGCTGCAGCACCAGTTCACCTGAACACAGATGTCTTTGTGAGAGGAAGTCTTACCCATGAACGTGAAGCCGTCAGAGCTCTGTGCACTCGTCTCTTGTTTGAGGCGTTTGGTCGGCGTCTCCGAGTCTTCGTCCGAGCGGCTCCTCTTCGGCCCCAGAGCGATGTACTGCAGCGGCTCCGGGCCCCGTTTGGGAAGAAGAGCCGGGATGGAGCTGCTCTGAGAGGAACTCTGAGAGGAACTCTGAGAGGCTGAGGGAGAACACACCACTAAAGTCTACAGTATAATAAAAATTAAATGTCAAATGTTAAACCTGAGTCTGGATCTCACCTGTGTCGACTGTAGGAGCTGCAGATTGTTCTCCTCGAACAAAAGCCCAGGCGTCTTTCTCTGAAGCAAACTTCTTAAACGACGCAGAGGGAAACTTGTCCACTTGAACTTTACATTCGTCCCTGAAACACAGCATTTTGTCAGGATTTAATAAGTGTTTAGACTAGAATTCATAAGATACAATACAGATTTCCTCACCAAGACAATATATATACCTTTATCAAATGTTTAGTGACTGTTTTAGTAAGTTATCATTGCCTTTTTAACTCTAAATGTATGATGGAGGGTTAAATTCCACTTTTACTGAATGAGTTTTGCAATGGCTGTGAGCAGACGTCGTTGTAAAGGTAGATATCTATAATTTTCTGGTAAATGTGTTAATTATAATCGACTTTTACCAGTTTTTGTAGACTCCAGGCTTGAATCCTTTCCTCACCGCGTAGTAAAACCTTCCTTTCGCCATGACTTCAGCGCCGCTGCAAACCGTCTTCCGAACTGCGCTGAAAAAACCGCTCAATCTAAACATCACCGCCTTAAAAACGACCAAAAATTAACCCCAGCTCAAAGACATCATGGCTAGGATTTATAGATACGGGTTATGTTTAATTCGGCTTCGTTAATAAGTGTGTTTAACGAAAAGGTTTTCAATTAAGTGGAAAAATAGTGAAGTAAAGAGCGCTATCGGCTATGTTCGTCGTTAAAAATATCTCGCATTTTAGTCACAAAAAGATTATTTAAACACTTTTAAGTCAAACGACATCACATCTTCGAATCCTGTAATGATTTAGTAAATAAACACCACGTATTCTAGGTTTAAAGGATAAGAAATATAAAAGAAAGAGCCAAGAAAAGAGAAAGTTGGATTAATAACAGACATGAAGAACAGTGCCGAGAATTCTGACAAGTCTCGCGATATTTCATGTACATGTTGCATTCATGACACACAAAGTTAGCCATTGAATTTAGCATTAAATTCAACAAAGTTCTTACGATGAAAATTGATTTAAGGGATTAGTATCAACTAAACGCACTGATTAAGTGTTAATTGCATTATTTAAAAATGTTATACTATAAAATTTAATTTAAAAAATCAAGAATAAAAAAAAATAAATATCAACATTCTCTTAATGTGCAGTGTTTGTGGTAAAGGTAACTTTTACGTGTTCACAGTAAAACAATTGAACGTAGCATTTTCCGCCATGCTTGTTCATACATCTCGCGAGAACTTGTAAGGCCTCCCTGCTTTGATTAACCCAACTCTCGCGATGTTCCGGTCTCTTCCTTGGCCGTCGTTGACAGAGGTTAGTCGTGATATTTTCCGATGGACTCACAATTCTTCCTTAAAATGCACTTTAAAGCGGCTGTATTATTATATTTCTGTGTCGGAACTCAAGTTAAGGCTTTGATACGTTAGATTAAGAGGTTAATAATCGTCGATGGCTTTGTGAAGTTGCAAAATAAAGCGTAGTAGCCGAGCTCCGCTGTTGAGGTTGTTAGCAGTGAGCCGCAGGTTGAACAGGCCGGACATGTGTTCACACCGGCGCTAATGCACACTTTTACCTCAATATTTAGCCTCTGCTGCTGTTTTTATTTCCCAAAAGAGAGAGTCGGGCTTTTTAAATAAGCTAAATTAACTGTAAACTTAGTGGAAATTGATACGAGGCGCTTCAGTTGAATCGGAAAGCTAATGAATGTCTATCTTTAGCTTTAGGTTTAATAGTGGCTCAGAGTTGGCAGTTTTTGCACTTTTAAAGCATTTAAGGTGTTTTTAGATGCGTTTCCAATTAAAAGATGTTTGTATGCCGATATTTACGGTCACAGAAGGTGTTTAATGAATTTGAAAGTTAGCAAGACTTGTCAATACAGTGCCTCATTAATATTGTCTTCAGACATTTGTTTTAGGTTCTTAGAATTTCAGGTTGATTCATAGTTTGTCAAATTTGTCAATGTCTTAAGAAGATGACGTTTTTAATGTAGAATTTAATAGACTTCACTTGTGCTGTTTTTGGGTTTTTTGAGAAACTCTTCAGGATCCAACACTTAAATTATTGAACTGTTTGTAGCTTGTTTTTAGAAGCTTTGGTTTTCAGTTCAGAACCTAATCTACTGTCACTTTTTTGTCTTTTATTCAGAGTCAAAGGCCATGTTCAGTACAAGCGCCAAAATAGTGAAGCCTAATGGCGAGAAGCCGGACGAGTTTGAGTCTGGGATTTCTCAGGTGAGTCTCTTTCACGCTCAGGTTTATGATGATGATGATGATGATGATGAGGGACTGGGACAGAAAACTTGGGGCTGTTAATCCCAGTTTGCAGTGTCACAGATGATTGTAATGTCCACCTATGACTTATTTTATGGTATTGTCTGCAGAGAATTTTCACAAATCTCTTGGAAATAGTTTTACCAAGTGGGACCATGTTTAATTTCTGTCAGTTCATTAATGTACAAATCAACAATAACTCTGAATTTATAAGACAAACAATAATACTCACATTACAGTGTACTTTAACTGTTAAATGTTTAAAGGTAACATTTCTGATTAGTTTTATCAGTATATTGACTCCTGTTACAGTGAGGTCTGCGATAGTGTTTAAAGAGTGGAGCAGTCAGTATCAAAGCTCTTGACACTGGTCTTTTTCTCATTTAACTTTGAGCCACTGTCTCTGCAGCTGCAGAAACTTAGTCCAACTTTAATTGGAGTAAACCGTAAAGATGCAGCAATAGTTCAGCTGTGAATCTGGTGTGATTTAGAAACTTGAATTTCTGCCTTTTCCATTGTTTTCAAACATAACTCTAGCTGTATTGAGACTATGGCAATCACTTGTATCATTTAATTTAAATTTATAAATGTTTAAGTGTCTTTTGCAGCTGAATCAGATTTTGATCTGTTTCCTTCTGTTTCAGGCTCTGCTCGAGCTGGAGATGAACTCTGACCTCAAGGCTCAGCTGAGGGAGCTGAACATCACAGCAGCAAAGGTACGTGACAGACGTCCGGTCGTGTCTGTGGCCGTGACGTAGTGATGTCAGTGCGTCGCGACGTGGAGGCCCGGTCAGTTCTCGGGGCCTCCTAGTGGCAGATGGGAGCGTAGCTCTGAGCAGAGACGTACAGGTCCCGTTCCACGACGTCGTACATGAAGCTGGTCCCGGCTGCTGCTGTGAGGCCGGCGCCTGCATATTCCTACATCTCCCAGAGTCCTTTGGGCCGTGACTGGGCAGAATAACCATGCAGGACACAAACTAAACTCTATCTGTACTAACGGTGTGACTGAGTGTTGTATGGGCTGTTATTTACATCAGTGTTTGCTGTAAATATGAGACAGACTCTGGACTATTTCAGTTCGTTGCATCGACTTGAGACACATTGGTTTGAAATTATTCTAAATTTGTCCAAAATCAGTTTCTTCTGAACCACTTTATATTTCCACAGCATTAGGTGTGTTTGCAGCAAAGGCCATGAAACTGTGTTAAAGTCTGGGACAGGTGTAAACTGCAGGTTTGGTCCTGGGCCTCGTGCTGCTTTTGAGCAGGTTTTTTCTGATGTGGCAATAACTGCAGCAGATGAAAAATAAGCCTTGTTTTTAACCTGGGAAGGTATTAACAGGAGCTGTTGTAAATAATCTCAGCCTGAACTGATGAAGTGGATGAATTGTTGCTCTCTTGGTTTAAACCTGTTTCTTATAAACTTCAATCATTTACTTGTCTCACTTTCTGGTAAACCGTCCACATTTAAACCCATTATAGACGATAGATCCAACACCTGAGGGTTCTTTAATCAGCAGCTGAGCTAAAGCACAACAAATACAGTTACACCCAATGATAAGGTGCACAGAACAAAATCGGCATGAATCATGATAGAAGCGCTTTTTGAGAGAATTTTCCCGCATCATTCTGTCTTTTCTTCATAATCCAGTAAGAATCGCCTCATGTCTGTTGTAGCTTTAGACTAATGCTGCTAATGCTGCTAATGCTAATGCTGCTGAATGTATCAGATTTATTGTTTCAGCAAAAACAGCAGCATCCAAATCAAACTGCTTTGGATGCAACAACTTAATGGGATTTAAAGATCACGAGTCTTAGGTTAGTTTTTAGCCACAAACCGAAGAAGCTCTGCTGTATTTAGTTTAAAAAATCTTGAATTGTGTTAATGTGAACGAGACACAGACTTTAATCTGGATCCGTTCTTTTTCTGGTTCTGTTTTTTCAGGAGATTGAAGTTGGTGGAAACAGAAAAGCCATCATCATCTTCGTCCCGGTCCCTCAGCTCAAGTCCTTCCAGAAAATCCAGGTCCGTCTGGTCCGAGAGCTGGAGAAGAAGTTCAGCGGCAAACACGTGGTCTTCATCGCCCAGGTCTGTCCCGCGACGTAGTGATGTCGTAACGTAGCGTCGTAGAGGTCTGATATGACTGTTTTGGACTTTAGTATCAGTCTGTAATGTCAGTCTAAAGGGCTGTGACGTAGTGATGTCAGTGCGTCGCGACGTGGAGGCCCGGTCAGTTCTCGGGGCCTCCTAGTGGCAGATGGGAGCGTAGCTCTGAGCAGAGACGTACAGGTCCCGTTCCACGACGTCGTACATGAAGCTGGTCCCGGCTGCTGCTGTGAGGCCGGCGCCTGCATATTCCTACATCTCCCAGAGTCCTTTGGGCCGTGACTGGGCAGAATAACCATGCAGGAAACAAACTAAACTCTACCAACAATCACATTAATCCTGTAGCTCCCGACTTTAGGCAAAATTTCCTGTGAACAAACAATATTTAAAATCTGTTTGTTTTTCCTACAGAACTCCTTAGTTCAGTTTTAATAAAGTTCTTATTTCATTATGTCGTAGAGCTTTTGTGATGAAGCCCAGATCAAAAACAGGGTTTTAAGGCGTTAATGGTAACATTAACATAAATGATATGACTCTGTAGTAACGTCTGGATGTTGGAGTTTGATGGTAAACTACAGATTATGTTCATATTTAGAGTCTTTATCCTGGACCTGTGTGTTCTGAGAGTTTTCTAACTGCTGTGAGAGTCAGTATTATTCCTCTCCTTAAACTCAGCTGTCTCTCTTAAGTTTCTCTGCAGCTGCTGAACATCGAGCGGTGGAAACAGAAACTGAAGGATTAACTAAACATGAGTAAAGTCCCTAAAGTTAGTTTCTTGGCAGCAGCTGATCCAGCTCCAGATGAACCTGTGTTTAATGACACTCGTTTATGAGCAAACGTCTCTAATGTTTAGAGCAACATTAGAGTTTATATATATCCAGATTACTCATGGCTCATTTGCATAAATCTGATTAATTCAAACTGGGTCTCACTCTGACGTAAGAACAACTCAGAAGGGTTTTTGTCTCCAGAGTTCAGACTGAGACTGGAGTGTGGTTATTTCCACATAAATGTCTTTGGTGCTAATAATGCTTCAAAACAATCCACTCAGTTTCCTGTAGATAATCTTAAATGAACGGCAGAGATTTTCACTTTTAGAGCCTGTTTCTTGAATTTCCAGAAGAGTTTTAAGATGTGCCTGTATGTAATAATTAGCTTGCTTTTGACAAATCTAGAGACAATGTTAAACTGTCTGAGTTGTGCTGTTTTTAAAGTATTGTCTATATTCTCTACCTTCATTCACATTGCTCTGGATTTACTGAGAATAGTCCTGTATCTGTAAACACCTGTTTGTTTCTGTTCAGAGGAGAATCCTGCCCAAACCCACGAGGAAAAGCCGCACGAAGAACAAGCAGAAGCGTCCCAGGAGGTGAGTTCTGCTCAAGACTCGAGGCTCTGGACACTGTTACATTTAATGTGAACAGAAGTAGACCCCACTATTTAATCTGCAAAATGTCAGGATTCTGATGTATTTAAACGTTAATGTGACAAACGTCCGGTCGTATCTGTGGCCGTGACGTAGTGATGTCAGTGCGTCGCGACGTGGAGGCCCGGTCAGTTCTCGGGGCCTCCTAGTGGCAGATGGGAGCGTAGCTCTGAGCAGAGACGTACAGGTCCCGTTCCACGACGTCGCACATGAAGCTGGTCCCGGCTGCTGCTGTGAGGCCGGCGCCTGCATATTCCTACATCTCCCAGAGTCCTTTGGGCCGTGACTGGGCAGAATAACCATGCAGGAGACAAACTAAACTCAATGTTATTGTTCAGAGAAAGGCTGGATGTGTTTGTGTAGAATCTGTAAAGTAGCTCTGTCCTGTTTTAGAAGCGAGCAGTAGTTAAAACTGAGACTGAAAAACACTGCTCAAGGTTTAGCACAAATTCACTGAAGTCACGTTTACCGCTGGAACTTTAACTGATGCAGCTCCAGACGAAGGCAGTGTTTGAGACTGAGCTGTTTCCACTTCAGCAGCAGATTGACATCAGTCTAACTCTCAGCTCAGTTGCTTGAATCTATCTGTAAATAAAACACTGACACGTATCTTCTCTCCAGTCGTACTCTGACGGCCGTGCACGACGCTATCCTGGAGGACCTGGTGTTTCCCAGTGAGATCGTTGGGAAGAGGATCAGAGTGAAGCTGGACAGCAGCCGTCTCATCAAAGTGCACCTCGACAAGGCTCAGCAGAACAACGTCGAACACAAAGTGAGTCATTTTAAACAAAAGGCCATCAGACCTTTGGCACCAACCTGGAAAACCCATCCTTCAGGACTGTTCCTGTGTTCTGTCGATTTATTCACTGTTTACAGCAGCAGGAACCAAAAAGACTAATTAAACTAATGTTACAAAAATAAGCCAAATTTATTCAATATTAACAAACAAAATAACTTGAAAAAATAAAACATGTTCTTGGACCTTTTTCTGTTGAAGATAGATTTAAACTAAAACAATTTCCAAAACACAAAAATGGAAAAGTTTGCCCTTTTAAGACATTATTTAATCGGCTCAAGACAAAATTTATTTTTAGAAATATGAATGAATTAATGGAATATTAAACTCCAACGTAGCGTTCAAAGAGAAAGTAGGTCTTAGTTTCCAGATCCTGATGCAGTTAAACCACTTTCATCAGAATAATCAGGATTCTGATGTATTTAAACGTTAATGTGACAAACGTCCGGTCGTATCTGTGGCTGTGACGTAGTGATGTCAGTACGTCGCGACGTGGAGGCCCGGTCAGTTCTCGGGGCCTCCTAGTGGCAGATGGGAGCGTAGCTCTGAGCAGAGACGTACAGGTCCCGTTCCACGACGTCGTACATGAAGCTGGTCCCGGCTGCTGCTGTGAGGCCGGCGCCTGCATATTCCTACATCTCCCAGAGTCCTTTGGGCCGTGACTGGGCAGAATAACCATGCAGGACACAAACTAAACCTGTTTAAACCTGATTGTGTTGGGTTTGAAAGGGTAAATACTGTTTTTGTTTCAGGTGGAGACTTTCTCTGGCGTCTACAAGAAGCTCACAGGAAAAGACGTGGTGTTTGAGTTCCCAGAGTTCCAGCTGTAAATGCAGAAGGAAAATAAATTTGTTTACTGTTAAATGATCAGGCTTCTGTCTTTTCTTGTCTTCACAGATTTGTAGGTAAATAAAAGATCAGCCCAAACCTTAACATTATCTCTTTCCTCTTTCTCTGACACACTTTAATGTTTTTGTGAATAAGAACACAGGAGCCAATCAGAGCCAGGCTCTGTGTAAAATACGCCTTATTCAGGGGCTTCCTAAGTCTAGAAAATAAAGATTTTTAACTTGATTTAGAAATGTATGTAAATGTGTGAGAAGGTAATACATTTTGTTCAAATGTCAGATCATGCCTTAAAACAATTTAACATAAAATAGATTTTATTTCAGAAACAAAGCTCACATGGATTAGACTTTACAACAAAGTGACAGCAGTTGCATCAACAGTGACACATTCCACTGTTTTTAATACAGATTTTGGTTTAATAAAATACTCTTTATTCAGTGTCTGCAGTGATTTGTACAGCTCCAGTTTTACTGCACAAATGTTTTATAAAAGGCACAGGATTAAAGCTTTACACGACTAAACATGAGCGGCGCCCTGAGGAACTCCTGAGATGTTCAACTTTACATCAGCGACAAGTTCATAAAAGCTTTTAAAAAATGGAAAAACAGACAAAATAACAGCGTCATAGGCCACTCTCTGCTCACTTTTTGATCAGATTTTCCAGTTTTAAGTCGAGTCATTTTGAGGAAAAAGACATAAATGGAACCTGAACCTGAGACGGTTGAAAGAAAATCAATGAAAAGGAGCAAAAAAAGGCTCCAGGCATTTATTTTATGCTAAAAGATGCTAGTATTTTGAGGGATTAGACTGGAACATTTAGTCTAACCAGTTCCTAGTTTAATTTCCTGATTTCTAAAACATACACATTTCATTTACACATTACATCAGAAATTCATGTCATTGAATATATTACAAAGTGATTTCTCTATATTTCATAAAATGCCATAAAGTTTCTCATAATTCCTGAGCTCTTGAATGTCTCTAAATCCATAAAGCAGTAGTTCATTTATAAAAGACACAAGAATAACACTAGAAATGATCAGTAACAGCTCTTTGTAAGAATACTCTCTGTGCTGTTCATAAGATGATTTTTATCATTACACAAGGTTTAAATGAGACTGTATCACACGATGGAGCAGTTTAGTTTTAGTATAAAATGTTAAAAGTGTTTGAGAAACACCTCAATTAAAGAAAAAAGTTGACAGTAATATTTTTTGCAACTAAAACCAAGAGCCAATCAGAGCCAGCCTTTTCTCTGTAAAGTACACCTGGGCTAAAAATATTAAAAAGGTATTTAATTTGATTTTGAGGTTTTAAATGTCTAAAAGTTTATGAGACGGTATTACATTTTGTTAAAGTAAATGTTAAAATCACGTTTAAAATAAAACTTCAATCGTCAAATCTAGCCTTTGATGTTTTACAGTTACTTAAAAAGGTTGGTTTTGAACAGGTTTTAGTTGGTTTTGAACAGGTTTAAATGAGTCTTGAACAGGTTTTAGTTGGTTTTGAACAGGTTTAAATGAGTCTTGAAAAGGATTTAGTTTGATTTGAACAGGTTTTAGTTGGTTTTGAACATGTTTTAGTTGGTTTTGAACAGGTTTAAGTTAGTTTTGAATGAGTCTTGAACAGGTTTTAGTTGGTTCTGAACAGGTTTATGTTAGTTTTGAACAGCTTTAAATGAGTCTTGAACAGGTTTAAGTTAGTTTTGAATGAGTCTTGAACAGGTTTTAGTTGGTTTTGAACAGGTTTAAGTTAGTTTTGAACAGCTTTAAATGAGTCTTGAACATGTTTTAGTTGGTTCTGAACAGGTTTAAGTTAGTTTTGAACAGCTTTAAATGAGTCTTGAACATGTTTTAGTTGGTTCTGAACAGGTTTAAGTTAGTTTTGAACAGCTTTAAATGAGTCTTGAACATGTTTTAGTTGGTTCTGAACAGGTTTAAGTTAGTTTTGAACAGCTTTAAATGAGTCTTGAACATGTTTTAGTTGGTTCTGAACAGGTTTAAGTTAGTTTTGAACAGCTTTAAATGAGTCTTGAACATGTTTTAGTTGGTTTTGAACAGGTTTTAGTTGGTTTTGAACAGGTTTAAGTTAGTTTTGAACAGCTTTAAATGAGTCTTGATCGGGTTTTAGTTGGTTTTGAACAGGTTTTAGTTGGTTTTGAACAGGTTTAGTTGGTTTTAGGCTCCATCTTGTGAACAGTCTGAGGTCTTCTCTGCGTTGAGCCTAAACCTGATCCTGGTTCAGTGGCTGAGGAGCCGGAGCCGAGCGAGCCAGCCCCCGATGACGGAGCTGGGTTTGTTCCTCTGCGGCGGTCCGGCCCTGGGCCCCGGTCCGGGACCCGGTCCAGGACCCGGTCCGGGACCCGGTCTGGGCTGGGGTTTGGCTGCAGTGGCCTCGTGGTAGGGGATGGTGGCGCTGTTGTGGAGCTCTGCGTTGATGAAGCAGCGGCTGCCTCTGATGTGGTCGACGCCGCGGAGCGAGGGCTGGGCTCGGTACGGCAGCGGGAAACACTCCTCCTCCTCCAAGATGGCCGCCACGCGCTCGTTACTGAGGCACCGCTGCAGCGCCCCCCCTGGACACGAGCAGGAAGTACAGTTACAAATGTCCAAGAGCGACTCCATAAGACGTCTTTAACCGGTCCAGACACAGATGGATTATTCCTCCACGATTATTGTGATCAGATCAAAACACTTCAAATTCACAGAGAATATAGTTTATTTATAGTTTTGTTTCCCTCTGACTCTAATCCAAAATGTTGAATATTACATTTTATGAACCGGACTAGACTATGACTAAACCCGGTCTAAACCAGGTCTAAAACTGGACTAAACCAGGTCTAAACCAGGTCTAAACCAGGACTAAACCAGGTCTAAACCAGGACTAAACCAGGTCTAAACCAGGACTAAACCAGGACTTAACCTGGTCTAAACCAGGACTAAAGCCTGACCTTTCCGTCCCTGGAGTCTGGAGGAGATCTCAGCTGAGTACGACTCGACGGGCATCGAGACTGGACGAGGTTTACCTGAAAAGAAGTGAAAATACAATATAATTAATAACACATCAACACATACAAAAAATATGAAATGAATAACAGTAATAAGCTTTTTTCTCTGATTTCTGTCTAGATTCTAAACTGGAACTATTATTTAAAGGCTAAAAAGGCCAAAAATAAATGTTAAAAAGAATATTTAATACATGAAAAAGGCAGGTTTGACAGTGTTTTCAGACTCACATCGTGTGGAGGGCCTCTGTCGGAGCCTCACTGGGTTCATGGGGTTCGTCTGGACGTCGTCGACGTCGAGACAAGAGTTCGGAGACAAGGGTTTCACTGACGACGAGCCACTTTCTTCACTGAAAACAAGAAACGGGACTTTAATGGAACATTCACTGATATTAACTCGTATTTATCCAGAGCTGATCGATTAGAGCTGTCTCAGTCAACAGTCGCTGTGGTGCATTCACTGACTGTAGTTTTTACTCACAGAGGAGCGTAGGGAGCGGCCGGAGGAGGAGGGATGTACAGGTCCAAGATGGCCGCTCCTCTTTTGGGAGACTCGCTCAGTTCTGGTCTAGACCTGAGTCCAGAGGCTTGGGACGTCTGAGGGACAGAGGACAACCAGAAGGAAGATGGATTTAAGATGAACTGGGGTTTACTGTTGTACCACCTTCAGCCACAAGAGGGCAGTACCAGAATTAGAAAGAACAGGCCGCAGTTAGTCCAGGTTTAGTCCTGGTTCAGACGTGGTTTAATCCTAGTTTAGTCCAGGTTTAGTCCTGGTTCAGACGTGGTTTAATCCTAGTTTAGTCCAGGTTTAGTCCTGGTTCAGACGTGGTTTAATCCTAGTTTAGTCCAGGTTTAGTCCTGGTTCAGACGTGGTTTAATCCTAGTTTAGTCCAGGTTTAGTCCTGGTTCAGACGTGGTTTAATCCTAGTTTAGTCCAGGTTTAGTCCTGGTTCAGACGTGGTTTAATCCTAGTTCAGTCCTGTTTTAGTCACAGGTTTAGGCCAAGATTAGTTCTCGGTGTCGCCCTGGATTTGTCCTAGTTTTATTCAGTCTTTAACTCAGACATAGTCAAGATCTGCCTCTGGTTTGGTCCATTTAATAAATCTGACTTTATTCACAAGATTATTCCTAAAATTGGCCAAATTTTCATTAAAAAACTTCACAAAAACCACTTGAAACTGCAACAATAATATAACACCCATTTTCTGGCAGTAATTTTAAATATACATGAAAGTTTTTTTCAGTTTTTCCCCAAACCTCTGAATCCTCTCGACATAAAGAAGTGAACTGGGTGGAGTTTAGAAACCGGACGACCTCTGACCTTTAACCTCAGATAAAACAAACCCGGCTGAGGTCAGTGTGTTTCCTCAGACTCAGTGTGAGTCCGGGGTTTATCTGAGAACACACACTTCCTGTTTCTGACTCCGAGACTTTCACAGTGAGTCACTTTCTGTCGAGGCTTTTTACTTTTTACTTTCAGAACCAACGGCTGCATTGTTCCACGAGACGGAAATTTAAAAATAGAAGAAAATAACACTCGGTTGCAGCCTTTTCACTCGACTCGTTCTGTTTACATGACACTGGACAGATCTGATTTACTGTCTCCGGTTACAATAAACACAAAAAATACCTATTAAATCATCTAATCTCATTTTATAACAGGAATCATCTGGAAACAAGACCTTATGACGTCATCTAGACTTTATTATCAAGGATTATTAATAAATGAGAAGTTTCAGTCACTTTGTCCAATCACAGCTCGCTTCAGGAAAAAGGAGCGCTCCCATTGGTCGAGACTGACGTCAATAAGGAAGTAAAGGCTGCTGATAAAACAGAAAGTTTATATTCAGCTCTGTCTTTTACAGAGAAACAGAGCAAAAAAGAAAAACAACGTGAAACAAGGATGAATGTTGGAGGAGATAATTGCTGTCGGAGCTAAATGGATTCGTATTTTGGAGGAAAAATTGGTCCGGGTTTATTTTTTTAATAAAACAGAAGCAGGAGAGGTCCCTAGGCTGCTTTTGGAGGAGCTTTAAGACAACTGTGAACCATAGATGTATTAGAAGATCTGGATAAGCCCCACCCCCTTTACACTGACACCAGTAAGTGGCCACTTGAGGTATTGCAACGAAAAAATCCTCCAGAGCGCCCCATACAGGAGCCTCACCTTCACCAGAGGAGGTCTCCAGAGCGCCCCCTACAGGAGCCTCCCCTTCACCAGAGGAGGAGCGCCCCCTACAGGAGCCTCACCTTCACCAGGGAGGAGCGCCCCTACAGGAGCCTCACCTTCACCAGGAGGAGCGCCCCCTACAGGAGCCTCACCTTCACCAGGAGGAGCGCCCCCTACAGGAGCCTCACCTTCACCAGGAGGAGCGCCCCCTACAGGAGCCTCACCTTCACCAGAGGAGGTCTCCAGAGCGCCCCCTACAGGAGCCTCACCTTCACCAGAGGAGGAGCGCCCCCTACAGGAGCCTCACCTTCACCAGGAGGAGCGCCCCCTACAGGAGCCTCACCTTCACCAGGAGGAGCGCCCCCTACAGGAGCCTCACCTTCACCAGAGGAGGTCTCCAGGAGCGCCCCTACAGGAGCCTCCCTTCACCAGAGGAGGAGCGCCCCCTACAGGAGCCTCACCTTCACCAGGAGGAGCGCCCCCTACAGGAGCCTCACCTTCACCAGGAGGAGCGCCCCCTACAGGAGCCTCACCTTCACCAGAGGAGGTCTCCAGAGCGCCCCCTACAGGAGCCTCACCTTCACCAGAGGAGGAGCGCCCCCTTCAGGAGCCTCCCCTTCACCAGAGGAGGAGCGCCCCCTACAGGAGCCTCACCTTCACCAGAGGAGGAGCGCCCCCTACAGGAGCCTCCCCTTCACCAGGAGGAGCGCCCCCTACAGGAGCCTCACCTTCACCAGAGGAGGTCTCCAGCGCAGGTTCCTGAGCGGAGCAGCAGTGAACGCTCCGCTGTTTCCCGTCGGTCTCTTCTTTAACATCAGCAGAACTCCTCCAGACTCGGCCCTCAGCTTCTCCACCAGGTGTTTGAGCTGCCAGCCCACCTGACCCACCACGACACGCACAAAAACACAACAACAACAACAATTATGGGCCGGCAACACGAGAATTTAATGGATTTCACTCGACTATAGATAAAAGAAGTGGTCTTTTTAACACGATGTCCATAAAAATGAGCAAGAAAACACATCTCCCACAAAGTTTAACTAAAGTTTTCATAGTTTTTCGAGCTCTCTGAACACTTAAAAAGACAAATACAAACAGCCGACTACTTTCACCATGTTTTTTGGTGTTTCTTTTGCCTCCAGTCCTGTTCTGGTTGAGGATATTCACTCACCACAGTCTGACCGTTGACCTGAACCACTTCGTCTCCGGCGTGAATCCTCTGGGTTTTATCTGCAGCAGACTGACAACCCAGATCACATTAGCAGAGATTATTGGACTGTAGAGTATGTGCCTTCTGTTAAGCAGAAGTTGGTTGTGCATCTATTGATTGTACATTATATATTCTCCATAACAGTCACATTTACTGAACTGAGGCTGTTTCTCTGGCTGCTAATAAACACAGTTAACAAGAATAACAGAAGAGGTAATAAACAGACGGCTGGTTCTAGAGCCGTTCTCCTCACGTTCTCCGTGGTTCCTGTGATGACGTGGAGCCCATCGTACGTGGATTTGATGTAAATGCCCTGAAAATAAAACACATCATCAGGGTCTTTTCTCCAGAAACCTGACTCTGATTCTGACAGAACTGAGCGTAACCCTCACCAGACCCTCTCCAGGTTTGACGTCTGTGATGTGGACCTCCTCCAGACACGAAAGGTCGCTTTTGGAGGGGTCAGAGGTCAGCTGGGCCGTCTGTTCACAGATGGCGTTCAGGGCTTTGGACTGAAACAAGCACCACAGACAGTTTAGTTTAGTTTAATGTGTTTAATTTTTATTTTTATTATCACATTTTCATTCAACTTTTAATTCAAATTTTAAAAAGAATTGATTCAATTTTAACATTTAGCAACAGAGATCAGCTGATTCTCTGGAAAAACAGGAAGAGTTATCTCAGACAGGAAGTGGATCCTCCGGAGCTGAGCAAACACAAAACCCTCCCTCAGAGACAGGAAGTGGACAGGACAGAGACAGGAAGTGTTTAAATGGAGGACAACAGCAGCAGGACTCACCACTTCCAGGATCTTCTCTTCCATCTCGAAAATAGTGCAGTCCTGGAATCAACAGAAACACATTTACATCAGAACAAATCCAGCAGGAAACATCCATAAATTTAATCCAGATCAAGGCTGGATTCACTATTTTCTAGAGCAACCTTTTCACTGGTGGCACTTGTTTCTGACGCAGAGCTCAAACTAAAAGTATCCAACTACTTTATTTCCAAGTGGAGTCAGAGCTGTTACTGTTTATGAAAATACTGAAGGAGGACAACAGTGCACGCCTCAGATTGTGGTTGAACTAAAACAGAAGACTGAGATGTGACAAAGATTACACAACACAGAGGCTCGAGGAGAAAACACTCAGAGAGAAAAACAAATCTGAAAACAAACAGAGAGATGCAAAGACGAGGAATAAACGGGCTGTGAACTAGAGCTACTGGCTTTAGATGGATTTGAACAGGTTTTAGTTGGATTTAAACAGGTTTTAGTTGGATTTAAACAGGTTTTAGTAGGATTTGAGCGGGTTTCAGTTGGATTTAAAAAGGTTTCAGTTGGATTCGAACACGTTTTAGATGGATTTTAACAGGTTTTAGATGGATTTAAAAAGGTTTGGGTTCTCTACTCTACACCGTGTGACCTCTCTGTACACCATGTGACCTCTCTGTACACCATGTGACCTCTGACCTTCTGGACGGTGGAGGTCAGCTCCAAACACAGCTGAATGATGCGGCTCTTGGTGGAGGTCAGGTCGTTGGCGCTGGTCACTGGAGTCCTGCAGAAAACACAGGGTTCCATCACGTTTTAGTCCATAACCCCTTTAGTCCTTTAACCTGGACTTAAACTGGTTTTAGGTGGATTCAAACTGGTTATAAGAGGATTTGGACAGGTTTTAAGTGGTTTAACTCTGACTTTAACCTATTTCTGGTGGTTTTAGCTCAGACTGTAGCTGGTTATAAGTAAAGTAAAGTGAACTTTTACTGGGTTTGTTTGGATATTAACTGGTTATAACTGGATAACGGCAGGTTTTAAGTGGTTAAACCAGACTTAAAGTGGATTTAGAGACACTATTTTAATTCAGTCGTTTTATTATTTTTCAAATGATGGTGACTTCTTTCAAGACCCAGCATTAAAGTGAAGCATTAGAGACTGGTCTAAAAAACTAAACCTAAACCAGGTCTGAACCAGGTCTAAACCAGGTCTGAACCAGGACTAAACCAGGTCTGAACCAGGACTAAACAAGGACTTTTTCTGTGTTAATGGGAGGATTGTTTCCAGTTCGTCGGAGGGTCCTGTTTTCGTTGCTGTGTTTAATTAAACACATTCCTGTTCGCTGATGTCTGTCACTTATAAACACAGTTATGGTGCGGCGTGTGTCGACTCTCAGCTGTTTTTTTTTTCGTGTCGGAGCTTGACAAGAATTCACTGCAGCTGCTTTTACCGACTCTCACCTGTCGAGCCGTTCACAGTGAACTCACCTGAACAAACTGTCAGCTGCATCTGATCAGAATAAAACATGAACCAGTCTCTGATTCTGAACCAAACAAAGAACTCACCAGCATTCGGAAAATAATAAACGGAATTAAAATGGTTTAGTCCTGTTTAGTCCTGGTTTAGTCCTGGTTTAGTCCTGGTTTAGACCTGGTTTAGTCCTAGTTTAGCCCTGGTATAGTGCTGGATTAGTCTTGATTTAGACCTGGTTTAGTCCTGGTTTAGTCCTGGTTTAGACCTGGTTTAGTCCTAGTTTAGCTGTGGTTTAGACCAGGTCTACACCACTGTCCTGTCAGTGAAGGTGAGGTTGTGTTGGACCTTCACCTGTGCAGCTCTCACCTGTCGAGCCAGCCCAGCAGACCCTTGGCGGCTGCGATCAGCTCCACGACGGCCGACAGGAAGTCGTTGGGCGGCAGGTTGGAGGTTTTATTTTGGTACGAGGGGTTCTTCCTGCGCTGGGACACGGCTCTGCTCAGGTTCTGATGGGACTGCCTCATTTTACCAACGAGAGTCTGCATCTGCTCACACTCCACTCCACAGTTCTACCAGAGGAACAGAGGGGAATGAACAGGACTAAAACTGGACTAAACAGGACTAAAACTGGACTAAACAGGACTAAAACTGGTCTAAAACAGGACTAAAACTGGACTAAACAGGACTAAAACTGGACTAAACAGGACTAAAACTGGTCTAAACAGGACTAAAACTGGTCTAAAACAGGACTAAAACTGGTCTAAAACAGGACTAAAACTGGACTAAAACAGGACTAAAACTGGACTAAACAGGACTAAAACTGGTCTAAAACAGGACTAAAACTGGACTAAACAGGACTAAAACTGGACTAAACAGGACTAAAACTGGACTAAAACTGGACTAAAACAGGACTAAAACTGGACTAAACAGGACTAAAACTGGACTAAACAGGACTAAAACTGGACTAAAACTGGACTAAACGAGACTAAAACTGGTCTAAAACAGGACTAAAACTGGACTAAAACAGGACTAAAACTGGACTAAACAGGACTAAAACTGGACTAAACAGGACTAAAACTGGTCTAAAACAGGACTAAAACTGGACTAAACAGGACTAAAACTGGACTAAACAGGACTAAAACTGGACTAAACAGGACTAAAACTGGACTAAAACTGGACTAAACGAGACTAAAACTGGTCTAAAACAGGACTAAAACTGGTCTAAACAGGACTAAAACTGGTCTAAAACAGGACTAAAACTGG
Organism: Rhyacichthys aspro; assembly: GCA_036850595.1. Classification (NCBI taxonomy): domain Eukaryota; kingdom Metazoa; phylum Chordata; class Actinopteri; order Gobiiformes; family Rhyacichthyidae; genus Rhyacichthys; species Rhyacichthys aspro. The sequence goes on from CM072170.1 coordinate 649,229, forward strand.
ACTAAACAGGACTAAAACTGGACTAAACAGGACTAAAACTGGACTAAAGCAGGACTAAAACTGGACTAAAACTGGACTAAAGCAGGACTAAAACTGGACTAAAGCAGGACTAAAACTGGACTAAAGCAGGACTAAAACTGGACTAAACAGGACTAAAACTGGACTAAAGCAGGACTAAAACTTACTAAACAGGACTAAAACTGGACTAAACAGGACTAAAACTGGACTAAACAGGACTAAAACTGGACTAAACAGGACTAAAACTTACTAAACAGGACTAAAACTGGACTAAACAGGACTAAAACTGGTCTAAAACAGGACTAAAGCAGGACTAAAACTGGACTAAAGCAGGACTAAAACTGGACTAAACAGGACTAAAACTGGACTAAAGCAGGACTAAAACTGGACTAAACAGGACTAAAACTGGACTAAAACTGGACTAAAGCAGGACTAAAACTGGACTAAAACTGGACTAAACAGGACTAAAACTGGACTGAACAGGACTAAAACTGGACTAAACAGGACTAAAACTGGACTAAACAGGACTAAAACTGGACTAAAGTAGGACTAAAACTTACTAAACAGGACTAAAACTGGACTAAACAGGACTAAAACTGGACTAAAGTAGGACTAAAACTTACTAAACAGGACTAAAACTGGACTAAAGCAGGACTAAAACTAGACTCAACAGGACTAAAACTGGACTAAACAGGACTAAACAGGACTAAAACTGGACTAAAACTGGTCTAAAACAGGACTAAAGCAGGACTAAACCAGGTCTAAACCAGGTTTAAACCAGGTGTAAAACAGGACTAAACCAGGACTAAACCAGGTCTAAACCAGGACTAAACCAGGACTAAACCAGGTCTAAACCAGGTCTAAACCAGGACTAAACCAGGTCTAAACCAGGACTAAACCAGGTCTAAACCAGGTCTAAACCAGGACTAAACCAGGTCTAAACCAGGATTAAACCAGGTCTAAACCAGGACTAAACCAGGTCTAAACCAGGTCTAAACCAGGACTAAACCAGGTCTAAACCAGGACTAAACCAGGACTAAAGGACACAGTAAGATTCAACTCTGTCAGAACTTCCTCTGCTGAAAAGTGAATGTGAGCGACCCAGCCCTGGTGCATTGTGGGAGTTTATTTGTGGATATTTTGTGAACAGGAAACAGATGTGAACAGACCTTTCTCTGAAAACACAAAACCAGAGCCGGGGCCAAAAGGAAGAGCCGTTATTCAGCAGCTTCCTCCAGCGACCGTCAAACTGTGAACAGACTCTGGACTGAATCAGATTAATTATGAATTCATCTCAAAAATACTGTTTCTTGTATAAATATTCTCTGTCTCCATTTTAAACAGACTCAGGATAAAAACATTTGGTTTGTGAATATTGTTAAATAGAGAAAAGTTTAATTATATTTTAGGAGGAAGGTTTTCTGAGCTGTTTGCTTGTGTTTTTTTATATTATTTTGTAAATCTTCTGTATTATTCAGTGTTCCTTCCTCATTAAACAGGATTTTTAACAGTTTTTAACAAGTTTTTAACAAGTTTTTAACAGACTGAAAGTGTTGAAACCACTTGTTGCAGATAAAGCCTGATATGGGTCTGTTCTGAGTCAAACTGGTGTCATTTATGATGTTTTTACAGTGAAAGCAGCAGTGGTTTGGTCCAGATCTGATAGAGTTCACTCAGAGCTGTATTTACTCTCACACATTCTCAGAGTCGACCACAGGCTCCGCCCACCGCTCTTCATCCTCCTCCTCCTCTCTGTAAACACCACAGTGTCACAAACAAACACTGCAGCTCAATCCTTTAAAAACAAAACCGTGTGTTGCATGTTTATTATGAAGAAAACTAAAGGTCCTGAAACGTAATGTTCAGCCTGGTTCTGTTACAGAGTGAGGTCATTAAGTAACACCATGCAGTATTTCCTGCAGGACAAGAGTCAAAGTGTTTTTTCACAAATTACTGTTTTTTTAGTCCTGGTTTAATCCTGTTTTAATCCTGGTTTAGACCTGGTTTAGTCCTGGTTTAAACCTGGTTTAGACCTGGTTTAGTCCTGGTTTAATCCTTGTTTAGTCCTGGTTTAGTCCTGGTTTAGTCCTGGTTTAGCCCTGGTTTAATCCTTGTTTAGTCCTGGTTTAGTCCTGGTTTAGACCTGGTTTAGCCCTTGTTTAGTCCTGGTTTAGTCCTGGTTTAGTCCTGGTTTAATCCTGGTTTAGTCCTGGTTTAGTCCTGGTTTAATCCTTGTTTAGTCCTGGTTTAGTCCTGGTTTAGACCTGGTTTAGCCCTGGTTTAATCCTTGTTTAGTCCTGGTTTAGTCCTGGTTTAGTCCTGGTTTAATCCTGGTTTAATCCTGGTTTAGTCCTGGTTTTGTCCTGGTTTAATCCTGGTTTAGTCCTGGTTTAATCCTGGTTTAGTCCTGGTTTAATCCTGGTTTAGTCCTGGTTTAGTCCTGGTTTAATCCTGGTTTAGTCCTGGTTTAATCCTGGTTTAGTCCTGGTTTAGTCCTGGTTTAATCCTGGTTTTGTCCTGGTTTAGTCCTGGTTCAATCCTGGGTTTGTCCTGGTTTAGTCCTGGTTTAATCCTGGTTTAGTCCTGGTTTAATCCTGGTTTAGTCCTGGTTTAATCCTGGTTTAGTCCTGGTTTAGTCCTGGTTTAATCCTGGTTTTGTCCTGGTTTAGTCCTGGTTCAATCCTGGGTTTGTCCTGGTTTAGTCCTGGTTTAATCCTGGTTTAGTCCTGGTTTAATCCTGGTTTAGTCCTGATTTAGTCCTGGTTTAATCCTGGTTTTGTCCTGGTTTAGTCCTGGTTTAATCCTGGGTTTGTCCTAGTTTAGTTCTGGTTTTAGTCCTGGTTTAATCCTGGTCCAGTCCCGGTCCAGTCCCGGTCCAGTCCCGGTCCAGTCCCGGTCTAGTCCTGGATCACAGACCAGAGCACAGAGCAGGTCCAGGGCCTCCAGCAGCAGCTCCTGGTGTCCCACTCGGGTGATGCCCAGAGACAGCAGCTCGTTGTGGGTGAGCGTGAGGAGCCTCTCCCCGTTCACCTCCTGGAGCTGGACGGAGGAGACGTACTGCTGCAGCGCGTCGTCCAGACCTGACGACAGAAACCGGCACAACACTCGTGTCATTACAGACGCACGGAGAGTAAACAGGTTTCAGTTTGGTTTGGGTCGTGATGCGTTCAGGTGTGTGGGTAAACACAGCGTCAGAGCAAACAGGACTCACACCAGGACACTGCTGCGACGCATCGACACAAATCCATCACTGTGAACGTAATTAAAGAGAGGACGTTTAGAGCTGGATTCATCCTGGAATCAATGGTGTTCCTGGTTTAGTTTTAGTTTAGACCTCGTTTACTTCTGGTCGAGACCTGAGTTTAGCCGAGGTTTTTAAGGCTTTATGTCATTTTAATCCAGTTTTAGTCTTAGACACTTTAGTTCTAGTTTAGACCTAGTTTAGACCTGATTTGGCCCTGATTTTCTGAATATTTTCTGAAGTGGATGACTTTGGTCTCACTCAGTGCAGTCACACGGAACTGGAGAAATATTATTATTCTTAAAATAATCTTAAAAATCCCCAAAACATCGGAGTCTAACCCTTGTCATTAAACACAGCACCTTTTGTCAGTGTTTGGTGTAAAAACGTGACAGAAGTCTCACTCTCGTTCACAAACCTGAACCAAACGCTCAGGCGACATGTTTTTACGAGCCGCAGGACACCTTCAACCTCGGGAACAGCGACACCTCTGTCTTCACCTCTGACCCCCGACCCCCGCAAAAAACTCAGACAAATAAAGTCAGATGCTGCTCTTCATTAGTTTGTGTTTTCTCTGCAGACGCTGAACTCATTCAGCGCTGACTCTGACATTTTTATCATTCCTTGACAACTGCAGTAAAACACTAATTAAACCACTATTAACACCCAGTCCTGGTCTAGACCTGGTTTAGTCCTTGTTTAGACCTGATTTAGTTCTAGTTTAGACCTGGTTTAGACCTGATTTAGTTCTAGTTTAGTCCTGGTTAAGACCCAGTTAAGACCCAGTTTAGTCCTGGTTTAGTTCTGGAGTGTATATAGAGGAGCCTAGGGCAGTATTTGTAGTTATTACTGAACAAACGGATCCGAGTGAATCTTGTCTGGACTCATCCTGACATTCCTCAGAGCGGCTCGACAGGTGCATCTCACCTTCAGCTCAAACAGAAACTCACACCAGGACTGTACCAGAGTTTAGCGTTAATTTAGCGTTAGCTTAGCTGTGACTTCAGCGTCAGAACGACAATTATCTCCTCCTCGTTAAACATTACGTGATTGAATTGACAGTATTTATCTGTGTTTTACGTTGTCTCCCTTTTCTCTGTTGATGCTTTTCTTTTTTCAGCTTTTTCTCTGTTAAAAGACATATTCAGCTGAAAATACACTTTATCTGCAGCTATTAAACTTCCTGGAACGTCATGTGACAAGTGTCGACCAATGGGAGTGTTCCTAGGTTTTCTGTTCCTGAATAGAGGTTCTCATCTGTTACAATCCCTCAGAATAAACACTAGATGGATCAGAAAGACTGTTTTTACAAATGATTGATTTTACAATAAACTATTTGGGTTTAAATCTTTTTCCTGAACTAGGAGAAAGAACAGTGCAGTCATCTTCATCTTTCATTTAATCAATTCAAATGCATTTTCTCAGGTATGTTTTGTGGTGTGTGTGTGTGTGGTGTGTTCAGGAGACAGTTTAATCCAGGTTTTATTTCCTCAGACTCGTCTCAGACTCGGCCTCAGGCTCCAGCTCTAGCCCCTGTCTCTGTTTTTACCTCCTCTGGATCAGTTTTATCATTTTGACCGACTCCGAGCTCAGATTAATGTTAATAAACTCCTCCCGACGGTCCCCGCAGAGACACAGAGGCCCGACCGTGTGTGATCCGTTCAGACCGGTTTTTGTGGTTCAGGTCTGGATCCTGTTTGAAGTCGTTCCCACAGTTTCTCAACTTTTATTTCACAAACAGCTCCAACAAACCACAATAATCCAGGAATAATCTCATAATCCCTAAACCTGTGTTTGACAGAAATAACTCGGAAACACTTGAGATTCCTTCCTTCCTTAAGACACTTTTTAGTTTTATAGTTATAGTTATTTAGTTATATATACTTATATATTTTGTTATATGTTTAGTTAGTTATATTTAGTTATATATATTTCAATAAACTGATTATTTGTTTCCCATAATTAAAAAAAAAAAAAAAAATCAAGACCCAAATTCCTGGTTTGTTTTTGGTATTTTTTTAGTTTTGATCAATTTTAGCATAGTTTTCTAATGCAATTTAATTAATTTAGACCTGGTTTAGCTGTTCAGAAGACCCTGAGTCTGGGGTCTGCAGCTCGAGTCCATGACTGACAAACAGAGTGCATTATGGACCGTCAGAGCGACTGTTTGGAGCCTCGGGGTCATGTGACCGACCTGTGTTTTCACTGGAGCAGCAGGAGTCTGAGGTCAGAGTCCGACTGACCTCTGACCTCTGCTCAGTGAGACATCGAGCCTAAACACAACAGAACAAACACTAACAAACTCCCACTGACTGTGAAGACCTGGTTTAGACCTGGTTTAGACCTGGTTTAGTCCTGGTTTAGTCCTGGTTTAGACCTGGTTTAGTCCTGGTTTAGTTCTGGTTTAGTCCTGGTTTAGACCTGGTTTAGTCCTGGTTTAGACCTGAGTTTAGACCTGGTTTAGTCCTGGTTTAGACCTGGTTTAGACCTGGTTTAGTCCTGGTTTAGTCCTGGTTTAGACCTGGTTTAGACCCATTTTGGTGCTGGTTTCGTTTTGGGTCTAATCATAGTTTAGAAAGAGTTTAGTCCTGGTTTAGACCTGGTTTAGTCCTGGTTTAGACCTGGTTTAGTCCTGGTTTAGACCTGGTTTAGACCTGGTTTAGACCTGGTTTAGTCCTGGTTTAGACCTGAGTTTAGACCTGGTTTAGTCCTGGTTTAGTTCTGGTTTAGTCCTGGTTTAGTCCTGGTTTAGTTCTGGTTTAGTCCTGGTTTAGTCCTGGTTTAGACCTGGTTTAGTTCTGGTTTAGTCCTGGTTTAGACCTGGTTTAGTCCTGGTTTAGACCTGGTTTAGACCTGGTTTAGTTCTGGTTTAGTCCTGGTTTAGACCTGGTTTAGTCCTGGTTTAGACCTGAGTTTAGACCTGGTTTAGTTCTGGTTTAGTCCTGGTTTAGACCTGGTTTAGTCCTGGTTTAGACCTGGTTTAGACTCATTTTGGTGCTGGTTTCGTTTTGGGTCTAATCATAGTTTAGAAAGAGTTTAGTCCTGGTTTAGCTGCTTTAATTCCTACTTATTTGCCTTAACAGAATCTAAACTTACAGTGTTTTCAAATAAACTCCCCATTACTCACTAAATAATCATATTTTTTCCTTTTAAATCCTATTCAAGCCCGTTCTAAACCCGTTCTAAACCCGTTCTAAACCCGTTCTAAACCCTCTCTGGTCTGGTCTGGGTCAACAGTGTTTGGGGCCGGTTCTTATCGACGTTAACCTTCAGACTCACCGTAAACACAGACTCCAAACAGACCTGGCGTCGTGTGGCGTTGGTGAATATTCATGCTCCATACATTATTCAGACAAAAAAGGTCATGTGACACGAGCAGGTCATGTGACATGAGCTAAAGACTCACAAAGTGGGTCAGAAAGGATTTAAAATAAATATTTACTGGTTTAACAGTGATTGAACTGGTTTAGACCTGGTTTAGTCCTGGTTTAGTCCTGGTTTAGGGCTTGTCGTTGGTCCAGGTTCAGTCCTAGTTCTGGTCTAGTTTAATTAGGGTTTACTTATGGTTTAGTCTTGGTTTAGGTCTTGTTTAGTCCTGGTTGGTCCAGAGTTTAGCCCTTGTTAGGGCTTGCTTTAGTCCGAGGTTTAGATTTTGCTCAGACTTGGTTTAGTCCTGGTTTTGTCTTAATTTTGCCTTGACATAGTCTTTGGTTTAACCCTAATTTAATCTAGTCTAGTTTAGTCTGGATTTAATCCCAGGTTTAGTCTCTGGTTCAGCTCTGGTTTAATTGTGGTCTAGTCCTTGTTTAGTCTTAATGTAGTCCTAGTTTAGAGCTGGTTTTAGTCCAATGTTCTCTGTCCTGGCATAATCCGAGTTTAGTCCCTAGTTTGGTCTTAATTTAGTCCTGATTTAAGTTCTGACTTTGGCCCCACTTTTATTTTTTGTTTCCCTCCTTTGGTCCTGGTTTCGTTCTGAGATTAGTTACAGATTTAATCCAGGTTTAGTCAGGGGTTAATCTTGGTTTTTGACGTAGTTTAGTCCAAGTTTGGTTTAGTTCTGTAAAGACCACGAACTTTAAAACCTGTTCAGTCCTAAAAGCTCAATACTGCTTCATTAACAATTCAAAAACAGAGTTCATTAATAATGCACGTCTCATTATTTGAAAGTGCCGATAATAATGTCTAATGTACTCACTTACTTTTTATATAAAATTAATGCACGATAAAGATAAGCTAAAGTAAATAAACAGAAACTAGCATTACTTTAATTGTTTTTTGTATCATTTTATTATTGGCAAAACATCGTAAAAGCTAATTAAGAATAAAAATAAAATTAAATTAAAAGCACTTATTTAACAAATGTTCGAAGATAAAATTATTCATTTAAATTAAGAAAAGAAACTAAAAGCAAAACAGTTTCCAACGCCAGAAAGTGCAGCTCACCTCTCATCCAGTCCGCCACTTGTTGCGGTGTCCATTTACTAACCGCCTCCATTTCTCCCAAAACAAAACGACCACCGGCTCCTCTTCGGGTTTATTTAATCCAGAACAATCCACACTATCGAATAAAACCGGAAAACATGTCTAAAGCGGATAAAGAAGCGGAGTTAATGTCGTTGAAGTGAAACAAACTGCGGTGAAACTGAACCCGCCCGCAGTGAAGTTTATAGGCGGGACAGGCGCGTGCGGCCGGTGTCAGGTAACGCCACGCCCCTAACGACGCCTCAGCCAATCAGAGGAGAGTATGCTAATATAGCCGTTAACGTGAGAACAACAATAAAACTACTGTAAGAAGAAAATATGCATCAAACTAGGACTTAACCAGGATTAAATGTGGACTAAATCAGGTCTAAAATGTGAGCTTAATCTGGACTAAAGGACTAATAAAACCAGGATTAAACCAAGACAATATCAGTATTAAACCGGGATTTAACAAGGATTAAACCACGACCAAATACAGAACTAGACTAGAACTATACTAGGACTTTATAAAAACATCCGTGCTGTATTATTGAAATAATTGGGTTTTAATTTCTAACATCAAGACAACTCGATGAATGATACTTGGATAAATAGCGCCCTCTTGTGGCAGAAAACAGTATCTCGTTTAACAAACAGCCATAACATTACGACACTTTATTGACTAAACTAGAACTAAAGGTATAAACTAGTACTAATTTAAAGTGGGTCTAGATCAGGTCTAAACCAGGCCTAAACAAGGGATAAACCAGGTCTAAACCAGGACTAAATCAGGTCTAAACCAGGTCTAAACTAGGACTAAACCAGGTCTAAATTAGGACTAAACCAGGACTAAATCAGGTCTTAACCAGGTCTAAAGCAGCTCTGGGACTGAATCCATCTCTAATCCCTGTTTATGGCAGAATGGGTTAAATATGGCCTCAGCTGTGTCTGTGAAACCGGGTCAGAGTGAGACCTCTGTAGCTCCGCCCCTCTCTGCTGCCTCCGTCAGATGCTCGGTCCTCGTGCACCTCCAGAGTCCCGTTATCGGAACAAAACCCGCCTGAACTCAGTCGGTTTTTAATGGACTTTCACTGATGTGTGACCATCCAGAGACCTCCGGGAGCTACAGCGGGACGAGCCTTAAAGAGTGGCCGGGTCAGAGTGCGAGGTGCTCGGACTCACACCGCGCTGAGGTCCGCTGGTTCATGGAGCTCTACTGGAAGTGAGATCTGCCATCTGTCAAAGGGTTAATCACGCTTTTATTTATTGATTGTACATTATATTTGATACATTTTAGGTTATATTTTAGTGGGGAAAAAACAAATAAAATAATTAAAACTCGCACTGATAAAAATTAAAGTGAACGTTAAAATAAAATGAAGCCTATAATTAAAATATGTCGAAATGATTATATAAATGATTATATAATGCCTTAAACGATGAATGTGTTAAAAAAAACAACAACTTTAAACTCCATATTATTGTTTTTATTTAAATCTAATCAATTATTAATGACATTTTCTTTTATATAATTTGCTGTAGTTTCTTAATAACAGACTTTTTTCACTTATTAAATTATTTGAAGGATGATTATAAATGCATTCATGATGTAGGTATTACATATATTTACATATTTATGAGAGAATGTCATTGTCAACAGTTGTTTATGTAAATGACAAGTAGAAAAAGGGAGTGTTCCTTTGATCATTGCGTTATTATTATAAGCCTCTGAAACTGTATATTTTGTTTATATTAGCGTGCTTAGTTAAAATTCATGAAATAATTGCTGCTTTAAGATCATTTTAACACGTTTTATTTGTCTTTCTGCAGGTGATACAGATGTGAGCCTCATACTGAAGGAAAACTTTACATAACGCTGATATTCTGACCTGGTTTTGATGATGTTAATGTTTTAAATGCACTTTTTGATCGACTGATGTGGACTTTAAGTGGATTCCTAGTGTTTCTGCAGCGTCAGAAATAAACACAATTTTCATCATGGATTTTATCTCATTTTTGGATGTTTTTTGACACATTAAAGTCTCAGAATGTGTCTCTGTCTTCAGTTTGTCTTGTTTTAATGAAAGAAAGTTGAAGCCACAGTTTTTGGACTAGTGGCCACTGATGGAATTACACTTTTTCATTTGCAGTTTTCAATATATTTTTTTGCAAATAAAACGTCAGAGCTGGAACGTTTCTGAGGATAGTTCTGAAGTTTAACCTGAGTTTAGTTTGGAGTCAGGGGTTTTTGGACTAGAGGCCATCAGTGGAATTACACGTTATTTTTTGACGTCGTTTTTGTGACACGGACAGAACCGGAACCTAATGTCGTCTCAAAACGGTTTTTCGCGGTCGACGCTGAGCGGACGTTTCTCTGATCCCAGCTCGGGTCGCTCTGCTCACGTGCACGGCTCTGCTCTCGTGCACGGCTCTGAGACGAGGGGCGTGTCCTTCATGCTTCAGATCGGTTTGAGTCGAGAACATGTGACCTTCGACCCCAGAGACCTCACACTGAACGCCATCAAAGAACTGGTCTGTGCCATCGTGGACCAGAAGGTAAGTCCTGGTTTAGACCTGGTTTAGTCTTGGTTTAGACCTGGTTTAGTCCTGGTTTAGTCCTGGTTTACTCCTGGTTTAGACCTGGTTTAGTCCTGGTTTAGACCTGGTTTAGTCCTGGTTTAGTCCTGGTTTAGACCTGGTTTAGTCCTGGTTTGGTCCAGATCTTCATTATAAACATCAGTCCAGCTCTTTCCGTTGGGACACATTA
>CM072170.1:659815-708928 GCA_036850595.1 Rhyacichthys aspro
GTCATGGGTTCATCACCAAAACCTCGAAGGTACCACACTCACGTCTTTTCATGTTTTAGTCATTTTAACATTTTGAACAGGTTTAGTTGGATTTGAGCAGGTTTTAGTTGGATTTGAACAGGTTTAGTTGGATTTGAGCAGGTTTTAGTTGGATTTGAGCAGGTTTTAGTTGGATTTGAACAGGTTTAGTTGGATTTGAACAGGTTTTAGTTGGATTTGAACAGGTTTAGTTGGATTTGAACAGGTTTTAGTTGGATTTGAGCAGGTTTTAGTTGGATTTGAGCAGGTTTTAGTTGGATTTGAACAGGTTTAGTTGGTTTTAAACAGGTTTTAGTTGGTTTTGAGCAGGTTTTAGTTGGTTTTGAGCAGGTTTTAGTTGGTTTTGAGCAGGTTTTAGTTGGATTTGAACAGGTTTAGTTGGTTTTTAACAGGTTTTATTTGGTTTTGAGCAGGTTTTAGTTGGTGTTGAGCAGGTTTTAGTTGGTGTTGAGCAGGTTTTAGTTGGTGTTGAGCAGGTTTTAGTTGGTTTTGAGCAGGTTTTAGTTGAGCTTGTGCGGGAGATAGTCAGTCTCACTTTTTTTGTTTTAGTTGGTGTTGGTCTTATTCTATGTTTTCTTGTATATTTCATGTATATTTCTTGTATATTTCATGTATATTTCTTGTATATTTCATGTTCAGGAGGAAATCGTGTCCAAAGCTACGACGCTCTTCACAGAAACCCTCTTTTCTGCGGCGCCGACCACAGCTCGCTCTGGGAACTGCACACGGTCAGACTCTGAACCCGCTCCAACCCTTTAACCCGTTACAACAGAAGGTCATGTGACAGACCTGACTTCCTGTTGGTGTTTTTTTTACAGTTGGCCGCTCACTTCCATCCGTCAGTGTCGCTCTTCGCCAAAACCACCCTTCAGGTAACATCAGGGAAAAAACAACAGTCATTGATTTGAATGATTTGAATTTGAGTGTGAGGTTTGTGTGCGTCCTCAGGGGGACAGCGTGTCCTACTCTGGAGACCCGCTGCAGGACTTCACTCTCATGAGGTTTTTGGACCGCTTCGTTTTCAGGAATCCCAAACAACTCAAAGGAAAACGTGAGAAAACTCGGACTTCACTCAAACTGATTTATTTGCTGGTGTTACAGTGTTTATTAATATAGATTTAGATGGTTTGGTTTTGATCCAGGTTAGACCCAGTTTAGTCCTTGGTTTAGACCTGGGTTAGATCCAGGTTAGACCCAGTTTAGTCCTTGGTTTAGACCTGGGTTAGATCCAGGTTAGACCCAGTTTAGTCCTTGGTTTAGACCTGGGTTAGATCCAGGTTAGACCCAGTTTAGTCCTTGGTTTAGACCTGGTTTAGACCTGTTTAGACCTGGGTTTAGACCTGGGTTAGATCCAGGTTAGACCCAGTTTAGTCCTTGGTTTTGACCTGGGTTTAGACCTGGGTTTAGACCTAGTGTTGTAGATTTGTTTTGATTAATCCCTGTTTTTTGACCCAGTTTAGTCTTGATCCAACCCTGGATTTAAAAATAGTTTAGCCCTAATTTAGTCTGGTCTCACATTGGTTTTGATCTACTTTTGTCCTGGTTTTGCCCTGATTTTTATCCTGATTTTGTCCTGGTTTTTGTCCTGGTTTTTAACAGCTTTTGTCAAGTCAGTTTTTTAATTCAGTTTAGTCTCTATTTTAGACACATACATAGTTTATTTCTGGTTGAGTCTGTGATTTAGATCCAGTAAATAAAAGTATAAAAATAATAAAAGTTGCATTTTCAAACCAAACCATTTAAATTTCACGTTTATTTTATTAATTTTTTCAGAAAACACAGATGCAGTTGTGCTGCAGCCGAAGCAGAGGTCACCGGTCTGTTCTCTTCCGGGTCAGTCAACCTTCACATTAATATTTTACAACATACAATAAATGTAACTGAGAAACTAAAGACCTGTTTGTTTAGTAAGACTTGCATTAATCAGATTCTGACTCATTTTTCCAGTGAACTGTGAGGAGTTTTTGTCCAAAGACGAGAGTCAGATTCCTGTCGATGAGGTCTTCTTCCATCGGTGAGGCTTTTATTTTGAAATATAAACACTTCTGTAGTTTTTATTGAGTGAGGCGTGAACAGAGCTGCGTAAATCACTTTTTTAAAACAGTGTGATGTAGAGTTTGTTGGATTTGTTGCAGGTTTTTTAAGAAGCGGCAGCAGGAGAAGCAGCAGCAGCAGCGTCGTCCTCGTTCAGACGCAGACACGGGCAGCATTGAGGACGTGGACGACGACGAGTTCGAGAAGATCCTCGGTCAGTGTTTATCCCACAATAATCCTGGTTTATATCAGATTAATACAGTTTAAATACAGGGTAAAGAATTTGGAAAAGTGTGAACTAAACTAAATTAGTGTCAAGTGCTCCACAAATTTGCCCCAAATTCTGGAAACAGCTGAAAAAAGAAAAGCATCAACAGAGAAAAGGGAGGCAACGTAAAACACAGATAAATACTGTCAATTCAATCACGTAATGTTTAACGAGGAGGAGATAATTGTCGTCCTGACGCTGAAGTCACAGCTAAGCTAACGCTAAACTCTAAACTTCAGTTTGGTCAAATGGATTAGTATTTTGTGTTTTATTTTTTAATAAAAGAGAAGCAGGAGAGGTCTCTAGGCTGCTTTTCTTTCTTTAGCCTTAGTTTTAAAGGTTAGACAAAGTTAAATTCTAGATTATTCTTGGTCTTGGCTTTAATTGTGACTGATTGAAGTTTGTCTGGAGCAGATTCTTGTGAAGGAGACTCGTACTTCGCTCAGATTAAAGAGGACGACCTGGACTTCGCCGGGTGAGTCCACATTTAAATAAACCACCTTTATCTGTCTCTGTTGTAAATGTCTCTGTTGTAAATGTCTCTGTTGTAAACGTCTCTGTTGTAAACGTCTCTGTTGTAAATGTCTGTTGTGTTTTCAGGAGCGTGAGCCATAAAAAGACCGGGCAGGACTCTTCGGACTCAGACGGCTCAGACCTGGACGATCTCGACGACGAGGAGGTGTCTCTGGGAAGTTTGGACGAGGAAGACTTCGGAGACGAGTTCGAAGCTGAAGGAGGGACTTTTATGGATCTGAACGAGGACGAGGACGATGAAGAAGGTGATTTAAACAGGTTTTAGACAGATTTCAGCAAGTACCGGTTGGATTTTAGCTGGTTTTAGAAGGATTTGGACTGGGTTTAGTCAGATTTTAGCAGGTTTTAGATGGATTTGAACTGTTTTCTTCTCTTTAGTCCCGGAGCTGGAGGAGGACGAGGCTGGTTTTGGTGAGTTTTATTTGAGCAGCTTTTAAATTTGATTTTAAAAAAAATCCTCCAATATTTGTTTAAACTGTTCTTTTTTCAGATTCAGATGAAAACATGGAGGAAGAACTGAGTCCTCCTCTTCCTCAGAAGAAGAAGAAGAGGAAGAGCTCAGAGGAACTGGACTTCTCTGGAACTTTAGGTCAAACATCTCAAAAACAGGCTCATTCTTTCAGCTCTGGTTCAAAATGTCATTGATTCTTCTGTTTTTTTATTGTTGTTTAGGATCAAAAGGAGCAAAGAAGAAGAAGAAAGGGAAAAGTGAGTCGGCCATGTTTGCTTCGGCTGAAGAGGTGAGACCTGCTTCAGAAATGATTTTAAATCTGTCTTTGGTCTGAGCTGGATTAAAGATTAAAGACAAAGAACGGTTCAAATCCAACTAAAACCTGCTCAAATCTGAATTTAACAGGTTTAAGTTGGATCTGAACCTGTTTTTGTTAGATTTAAACAGGTTCTAGTCCAGGTTTGTTTCTTTTTTGACCTGGTTTAGTCTCGACTTAAACCTGGATTTATTCCTGGTTTATTATTTTATTTAAAAAAGTGACAAACATTACAGTCAAAAACATTCATACAATTATATCCAATATCTTTTTTCTTTTTTTGTGCATTAAATAAACAGATGAAGGGAAATTATGATAAATGGTCCCAGTCAGAACAGATTTATAAAGACAAGTTATTCAAACTTTAAAGACTGAATTCAGAGTTTTGTGAATACATTTATTTGCAAAACATATGAAAATGGTTCACGGAAACAGACTTAACACAGACTGAGTTTGTATTTCTAGTTGTTTTAGTCCCATTTTTCTGAGATATTCCCTGTTCTTCTCAGTTTGGTTCTCTGTTGGATGAAAACTCCGGCTCTAAATTCGACAACATCGGCCTCAACGCTCTGAGGAACAGCGACAAAGCAGGTACGGCTCTGAGATCAGTGAGGTTTGTGTCGTAAATGAAAAGGAAACACACAGAAACACAGAGTGAACAGGATTATTCTGCTCAGGTCTGAAGCAGCTGAAGTGGGAGTCTCAGCGCGACGACTGGATCCACGGCCGCGACGCCAAAACCCTGCGACGCAAGAAAACCGCCTTCAACAAAAAGAAGCCGTTCGGACGAGCCGCGACAGGAAACAGGAAGTTCCCCGCCGCCAACAGGAAGTTCACCGCCGCAAACAAGAAGAAGAAGAAATGAGCTGCAGCGAATAAACAAGGACAGAGTTAGTCTCAATGTGATCTGATAAATCCTGCTCTACAAACCTGTCTGTGCTCCGGTCCTGGTCTGGTCCGGTCCTGGTCCAGTCCTGGTCCTGCTCCGGGTCAGTCCTGTTTGCTCCAGGCCTCTCGGTCCCTCTCTCTGATGCCGTAGACCCCTGCCCACTCGTTGGATTGATAATAAACTGGACACAAAAGTTTTGTTATTTTTACTGTGATTATTGTACATTTCTCTAAATCAGATAAAACTTATTCAGAAATTAAACACATTTAAGATTTATTTGAGTGATTTTGATTTTTTTTCTTTAGATAAGACAGGTCCCAGAGTTTTTAGGAGTTTATGGGACTGAGGAAGGCTCTAGAGATGAGGCTAGAGTCCTTAAACGTCCCGTCGCAGGAAGTTATGGATCATTCAATATTTCACTTTTATATAAAATGTAATGTTAAGCAAATAAAAATGTAACCTTTATTAAAATTAATTACATGAAAAACTAAGCTAAGAATTTTTTTTATAAAACAGTCAGATGTTAGAGTCTGAAACTGATCAAGAAAAAAGGACAAAAGACTTTGTGAAGCTAATACTAATTTATCTGTGAAACGAGAACAGCTGAATGTGATCTGAGTCGATCAGTGACGTAACGTTGTTAAATCTCACTGAACTAAAACTGAACTGTGCAGTTTATTGGACAAATATTTTCAAAATAAAACATTTTCTATGAACACAGCAAATGGACACTTTGATTTAAACTGAAAATTCTCAGCTTTAAGCCTCACTTCCTTTTCTACCTCCTTCTTTTCAAAACACTCACACTTCAGCAGGTTTCCTCCTGGAGACAAGAACCAGCCTTAGATTAAAACTTTAAACACTAACCTTCTAAAATGGACGGAAAGCGTCTGTTCATTTTGTTTCTGAAATCTGTGGAGAAGAAAACATCAGTTTAAACCCGACTCCTGTGAACTTCTCCTGTGAGAAATAAACCTGAGAGTCTGGACCTCGGCTGGAGTTCATGGCGTGGAACAGACCGTAGGCTCCGAACACTCCCAGCAGCTCCACCACGATCACCGCCTTCAACAGACGCTTGGACAGAGGCTCCAGGGGCTTCGGGACCATCTGAGGACACGAGATAAGACTAGCTCTGAGCTCAAAACAAAACCATAATACAAAACATAAAACATAATAAAACAGGTCTAACATAAAGACAAAACCAGACTTGAACTAAATCTAAAATTAGGACTAAAAGTAAAATAAACCAAGGTCAGACTGTTTAAACCTGGACTTTTTAATGATTTTTTCGTTTTATATATTCCTTTATCTGTTGGTTTTGCTGGTTTTATTTTTGTTGATGTCTTTTATTTTACTTTGAAGGACCTTACGAGGCAGTTTCATTCATTTCTTGCAGTTAATGAAAGTTCTATATTAAGGTTTTTGTTTTTGTGACGAGGATCAAACTACGACTAAATCAGGACTAAATCAGAACTAAACTGAAACTAAATGAAAGACTTAAGCCAGGACTAAATAAGAACCAGAACAAGGACAAACCCACTGGATTAATTATAATCATTTATCTGACATAAAACACAAAGATCACTTGAGCAAAAAATGGCTCAATTGACCCCATTCTCCCCAAACTTTCAGTAATGTCTGCATCTAACTAACTTTACATTTAATCACAGCTGAAGCTAAACAAACGCACTTATTTTCGCTAAAACACGTTTTTTTTCTCACCTCGGCGTCGATCACGACATAAAAAGGAAAAATAAGGCGCTTTTCTTTAATAAAACTGAAAAAGGTCAAAGGAAAACTGAGGAATAAACATGTGACAGGTGAGATATTTGGAAGTGTTGTCCTTGTGTTGAGTTTAACAGGACTTCCGGTTCTACGGAAGCCCGGAGGACAGTTGGAAGCGAAAGAAAAACGAGAAATACACTCATTAACGTCAAGAAAGAGTTGGAAATGTATGTGATGGTCGTAAATATAATAATAAACAGGACCGAAAATGTCCTGAAACATTAAAGGAGTTTTTGTGAAAATAGTTTGTCTTTTTTATGTAAATACAATTCCGTTTATGAACACCAGGTGGCGACAAGTGACCACAGATATATCCACCTTTTACTGAAATGTTTCAGCAAAGAAGTAAACCAGGAATAAACCAGGTCTAAACCAGGACTAAACCAGGAATAAACCAGGTCTAAAACTAATTTTTTATTTAAATTAACTCAAGATAAAATGTTATAAATCAGTACAAAACTAAATATACAGGACTTAATCCAGTTCCAGATTTAGACTAAAGTCACAGTAAAAGCTTGACACAAAGATCAAGGATCATCTCAGACTCACTTCAGTCTGAGACTGTTTCAACTAAATATGTTTCATTTCAATCATCTTCAATCATCTTCAATCACCGTAAAGACAGTGATTTAAACAGAGCCAATATAAAGAAACTGGTAAAAACTGGTTTAAAAATCATTATTTGGTTTCTCCTTTTTCGAGAAGTTTTATTCAAAGGCTGCACTGGGTGATAGTTGATGTTTGTTTGGTTCTGATCTGAGGCAGTAAAGTCACAATTATACTTTTCACTTTGTTAAACTGATCTTGAGATGGACCAGGCCTGTCTTCAGAAGGACAGATTTATAAATGAAAGTGTGTCATATTTAGACAAAAAAGAGTTTTCTTTTTTTTTTGCAGACGTTCTGAGATGTTTTGTTTCTTGAGGAAATAGTTTTGGAGTTTTTCGTTAAAGATTTGCCCAAGTTTCAGAAAATGTGCTTCAGCGATTACAAAAAACTGTAAAGGTTTATGTTTGTCTTTCTGAATATTTAATGAGGATTTATGAATATTTAACGAGTGTTTAAGTCTCGTTGGTGGTCTTTGGGTGAAATCAGACTAAACTGAGCTGAAAGACCCCCAGCCTCTGTTTTTACTGCATTATTCTCCTTCAGTGAGTCTCAATAATAGATCCATGAGCCACGGATCTGTCATAGATCGTCATTTAGTCCGACTCTGATCAGTTTAGACCACACACACAAACTGGTTCAGACCTGGTTCAGACCTGGATTTAAACCTGGTTCAGACCTGGTTTAGACCTGGTTCAGACCTGGATTTAAACCTGGTTCAGACCTGGTTTAGACCTGGTTTAGTCCTGGTTTAGTCCTGGTTTAGTCCTGGTTTAGACCTGGTTCAGACCTGGTTCAGACCAGGATTTAGACCTGGTTTAGACCTGGATTTAGACCTGGTTCAGACCTGGATTTAGACCTGGTTCAGACCTGGATTTAGACCTGGTTTAGACCTGGTTCAGACCTGGTTCAGACCTGGATTTAGACCTGGTTTAGACCTGGTTTAGACCTGGTTCAGACCTGGTTCAGTCCTGGTTCAGACCTGGTTTAGTCCTGGTTTAGTCCTGGTTTAGTCCTGGTTCAGTCCTGGTTCAGACCTTGTTTAGTCCTGGTTTAGACCTGGTTCAGACCTGGATTTAGACCTGGTTTAGACCTGGTTCAGACCTGGTTCAGACCTGGTTCAGTCCTGGTCTCTCTTCTGTGTAAATCCCGCCTCTGGTTGGTTTTTTTTGCCCTCTCTCTTGTCTTCAGGCTCTTTTTAACGCCTCGCCCTCAGACTCAGTCTCAGTCATGTCCAGGACAGGCTTCTCTGTGCGGGACATCCTGGCCCTGCCTCAGTCCGGGTCCAGAACCAGAACCGGACCAGGACCAGGACCAGGACCAGAGGAGACCCAGGAGGACGAGCCGGACGAGCCCAGCGTCGAGGCCTCGAAGGTGGACACTCTCCGGCAGAACGTCCCCTGGATCCACGGAGCTCCGGAGCTGCTCTGCTCAGGTCAGATACAAGACTTTATTTAACATCATTATTTAACTCATTTTCTACTTGTTCGTCTCAATTTTTTCATTTTTATTTACACTTTAACTTTTTTCTCCCTTTAATTACATTTCACTGTTACTTTTTCACACATTTTGTTAAACATACAATTTTTAAATCTTAAAAAACAGAACCTAAAGCTTTAAAACGTGGCTTAAAACAAAACAAACTCAACATTATTAATGTGAATGAAGGACTTTTATGTTGAAATATGTCAAATAAACAATGTTCTGATGGTTTAATATTAAATGTTTTATATTTATTCTTTAGAGTTTTACACAGAACGTCAAACAAACATGAAAAAGATCTACATTTTAGGAATAAAATAACACATTTAAACTCATTATTCATCAAATTTAGTTGAATAAACACCTGAGAATTTAAATTTTACTTTAAAACTGAAGCTGGTTCATGTTATAATCATTTTTCCCTTTTGTCCAAAAAGTCCTCAGTTATGTCTTTAATCAATGTTTAAGAGATATTTTTGGGTAAATCACATTGATCTCAACTGATTTGTCAAGTTCTGTTGAAAATGCTGTTGTTTTTATTGTGCTTCATGATTTTGTGGATTGTTTCATGTCATTTTAATATGTTTTGGTGTTTTCTGTCTCCTCTCGCTCTGGAGAGATTCTGTAAATGTTATTCTTGAGCAAGACAAATAAAAATAGAGAAGAAAGACATATTTTACAAAATTAAAATGATATATTTTTAATTCAGGCCTAAACTATAATTTGCCAAATCTAGATTTAACTGTAAAACACATCAGAATAAAGACGGAGCAGAAAACTGATCAAAAATAAATAAATAATGTGTTTTTCAGTGGATTTCATAGACTTTTCATCTTAAAAACACACACATTGCTCTTTCCTCCTTGAGTTTTCAGTCTGTTTTTTGTTAAAGCACAAAAAAAAAAAAAAAACCCCACAAAAGCCAACAATTTTTGTTCAAACTATTTTGTATGAATCCATCAAGAAAAATAAAGCATTTACAGAATTTATTTGTGTCGAAAGAGAGCAAAAAAAATTAAGCTATTGGGATAATTATGAAAAAATAAAAGCTCAAATCTTAATTTTCATGGCTTCTGTCTTTATTAAAAACAAAATAATAATGAATACCCTGCGTTTTATGATTGTAGCTACAGTTAATTTGTGTTGTTCATGGATTGAGTGACACTTTGTTTTTCTTCTTTGACAAAATGATCTGAAACAAACAAAACAAACATAATTATTGGGAATGTTTTTTGTGTAAAAAATACGTCAAAATGTTCCGTTAATCTGCGGCGACGTGTTTTTAAATCGACTAAAAGGGTTTTTATGAGAAGAATCAATAGTGATGTGTGTGTTTTCTCGGATTATGTTAAAATGTGTGTAACCCTGAATGTGTGTGGGATTATGGATCTATTATTGAGACTCTAAAGACTCACTGAAGGAGAATAATGCAGTAAAAACAGAGGCTGGGGGTCTTTCAGCTCAGTTTAGTCTGATTTTACTCAAAGACCACCAACGCATCACTGTTCTCTCCATCTTTGACTCAAACCGAGCAGATCATACACACTCTGCAAAGGTTTGGGTTTTTATTATTATTATTTTGACAGTAGTTTTCTTCCTTTAACCCACTTTATTTCGTCATAACTCAGCTCCATTCTGTTTTCTTTAGATGAGATTATGTTATGTTTCATTTAATTTTCAAAGACAGAGTTTTAAGGCAAATAAAATCTCCCATGAGCCACTTTTGGAACAAGAGCCAACGTTTAGGAACCACATCTCCATCAACTTTACACTATTTACTCTAGTTCCAGCTTTATGTGTTTAATATATTTAACCATGTGCTGCTTCTTTAAATCTTATTTAAATCCCACAGTTTTTTAAGAGTCCAAACATTTAATGGAAGAGTGTTTATATTAAAAGTCCTACATTAGTATTTATCAGAGACCCTCAGGTACCACCAGAGGGACCCGGACCACAGTTTGAGAACCAGTGGTGTTTGGATTCATTAAAACAGCTCCAACAACAAACATTAAACTCATGTTTGAAGAGTTACAAACGTGAAGGTCTTTTGAACTGTTTAACACAAATGTGTGTGTTCTGTGTGTGTGTGTGTGTGTGTGTGTGTGTGTGTGTGTGTGTTCTGTGTGTGTGTGTGTGTGTGTTCTGTGTGTGTGTGTGTGTGTGTTCTGTGTGTGTGTCTGTTCTATATGTGTGTGTGTGTGTGTGTGTGTTCTGTGTGTGTGTGTGTGTGTGTGTGTGTTGTGTGTGTGTGTGTGTGTGTGTGTGTGTGTGTGTGTGTGTGTGTGTGTGTGTGTGTGTGTGTGTGTGTGTGTGTGTGTGTGTTCTGTGTGTGTGTGTGTGTGTGTGTGTGTGTGTTCTGTGTGTGTGTCTGTTCTATATGTGTGTGTGTGTGTGTGTGTGTGTGTGTGTGTGTGTGTGTGTGTGTGTGTGTGTGTGTGTGTGTGTGTGTGTTCTGTGTGTGTGTCTGTTCTATATGTGTGTGTGTGTTCTGTGTGTGTGTGTGTGTGTTCTGTGTGTGTCTCTGCAGTGCGCGCGCTCCCGGTGCAGCCCGGTCCGGACCAGTCCCAGGTCTCGTGCCCTGAGTCCGTTCCCGCCTCTAAAGCTCGTGGGCGGAAGCGGCGCGTGCTGTTCTCCAAGGCGCAGACCTTCGAGCTGGAGCGGCGCTTCAAACAGCAGCGGTACCTGTCCGCACCTGAGCGCGAGCACCTGGCGGGACTCATCCACCTGACGCCGAACCAGGTCAAGATCTGGTTCCAGAACCACCGCTACAAACTGAAGCGCGCGCGAGCCGAGCGCGGCCTCGAGGCGCTGCATCTGATGCCCGCGCGCCGCCTGCACGTGCCGCTGTTAAAGCCCTGCGAGCGCGTGCTGCCGCTGTGCGTGTCCCCGCTGCTGCCGCACTACGAGCCGCACGCGCTGCAGCCGCTCGCGCACGTGTACCACTGGAGCTGGTGACGCACGCGCTCAGACTGTTTCCTGTGCGCGTGTCTGAGTCGTGGGTGTTGTAGTGAAAATGGTGTGTGTCTAATTAATGACGATGGAGCATCTTTACGTTTTACAAAAAAACAAAAAATGAACAAATGGATCAAAAACAGTGAAGTGTTCACTGGAAATGAGACCAATCACCTCCAACTCTACAATTCAACAAACAAACAGGAAATAAAGACACTTATTCAACCCCAAAACACTTTCAAGTCATCATTTAGTCCAGTTGGTGCAGAGTGTTTAAACATCTCTCAGGGTTCTGCAGAAGAACAAACGTAAAGCTCCAGTTCGACGGTGTTTAGATGATTTCATGTTTTGTTTTTAGCCTCGTGGTCTTGACTCGTTCATATTTCTGTAAATAAAGCTCCACAAATGCTCCTGAATGTACTTTATTACAGGTGTTATGTGTTGTATTTAAATCTATTTATAATGTGACAGTTAAAAAGTGGATATTTATGACGTGGATAAACTGTTTTATTGGATTATTCTCGATATAAGTCTGAATAAAATGGTGCTTTGTATAAACGTGACTCGTCCTTTCATTCTTTTTTCTCTTTTTTTCCTTCAAATGTAAATTGAAACTTGGAATAAATATATGGAAAATTTGAGTCAACTCAGCTTTTTTTTTTTTTTTTTTTACATATAGTTTTTTCACATAACTACATTATATACTGTCTTATTTCTATTTTTTGCGCTCCTCAGCCTTAAACTTAAACAGTCCAGTTTCTTTCTGTGTATTTACATCATTTATTGTTTTTTTGTTGTTGTTTTTTTATGTCTATTCCCTTGTGATGCGTTAAAAATATGTGACTTTTTTATTTTTTAGATGGACAGCAAGACGGACTGGAGGCTGATACTGTTTGAAAAATGATAAATTAGCTGAGCTTAAATAAATTTAGAACAAAGGAAGAAAAGAAAATCAATATCAATAACAAAGCAGCGAATGATTCAATAGTAATTCAATAATAATAAAAAATATAATTCAATATTCTGTGATTTTTTTTAATTACTTTTCTTGACTCTGACATTGTGTTTTCATGATTCTTAATATTTATTCTGATTTGAAACAATAAACATACACGGCTGCAGTTCACAGAGCATCCAGCAGGTGGCGGCAAGAGACCTGAAAACTCAGCTCAGAGTTTTCTCATCATTTAGTCCTGGTTAGACCTGGTTTAGACCTGGTTTAGTCCTGGTTTAGACCTGGTTTAGTCCTGGTTTAGACCTGGTTTAGACCTGGTTCAGTCCTGGTTTAGTCCTGGTTTAGACCTGGTTTAGTCCTGGTTTAGTCCTGGTTTAGACCTGGTTTAGTCCTGGTTTAGACCTGGTTCAGTCCTGGTTTAGTCCTGGTTTAGACCTGGTTTAGTCCTGGTTTAGACCTGGTTTAATCCTGGTTTAGTCCTGGTTTAGTCCTGGTTTAGACCTGGTTTAGTCCTGGTTTAGACCTGGTTTAGTCCTGGTTTAGTCCTGGTTTAGTCCTGGTTTAATCCTGGTTTAGTCCTGGTTTAGTCCTGGTTTAGACCTGGTTTAGTCCTGGTTTAGACCTGGTTTAGTCCTGGTTTAGACCTGGTTCAGTCCTGGTTTAGTCCTGGTTTAGACCTGGTTTAGTCCTGGTTCAGTCCTGGTTTAGACCTGGTTTAGACCTGGTTTAGACCTGGTTTAGTCCTGGTTTTGTCCTGGGTTAGTCCTGGTTTAGTCCTGGTTTAGACCTGGTCTAGTCCTGGTTTAGTCCTGGTTTAGACCTGGTCTAGTCTTGGTTTAGACCTGGTTTAGTCCTGGTTTAGTCCTGGGTTAGTCCAGGTTCATTCTTGGAGCCAGTTTTACTTGAGTCCAGGGTTATCCACAAAACAAATATAATTATTTCTTCTTTACAGCAGAATTAATTACAAGAAGAAGAAGAACTGCACTGCGTCTAAACCATGATTATTTCGTTATTATTCTAGAGTCACAGTTCAATCATAAAGAGAAAAACAAAACCAGGTCTAAACTACTTATAAACCAGGACTAAATCTAAACCTAAATCAGGTCTAAACCAGGTCTAAACCAGGACTAAACCAGGTCTAAACCAGGACTAAACCAGGACTAAATCTAAACCTAAACCATGACTAAACCAGGACTAAACCAGGACTAAATCTAAACCTAAATCAGGTCTAAATCAGGACTAAACCAGGACTAAACCAGGACTAAACCAGGTCTAAACCAGATCAGACTCAGGGTATTATCAGTGCGGTGTTTCCTGTTGCCTCCTGAAGGTGGCGCTGTGACCCTTTCATGAGCCCGTTACCTGTGAGCGATGGAGGTCCTCCTTGACCTTTGACCTGAGCAGAGCAGTTTCTGATGAAGACTACTTGACCTTTGACCCCTGTTACCGGATCAACAACAACAACAACAGAAGAGCGTCTTCAGTCCTCGACCCGAGACCGACAAGACCTTCAGAAAAACCCGACAAACACAAACACATCAGGTTAAAAAGATGAATTCACAGAAGAGTCAAGGAATAACTACAATAATCTGAAAAACATGACCTTAAGGTTTCTTCTTAGATTTTAGATTTGAAAAGATCAGCGTTCTTCAGTAAAAGTACAGATAAAGAGATGGAAATGTTCTCAAAGAAAAGTATCACATTCAAATTCTTACTGAAGTGAAATTATTAAAGAACTTGCTTTTACTTTAAAATATCAAAGTAAAAGTACTCAACTCAGCTTCAACAACTAAACAATATAAAACAGATTTATTTTATTAAAAAAAGGTTGAACATTAATATTAGTCTCTTTCTGTTTGTAAAGAGACTGTAACTGGATCTGAATAATTAAAACAAACTGAAGGAGTATTTTTATAAACTAGAAACACATTTGGCTCAAAGTTCAGGAGCAGTTGGAGAATTGTCCATTTTTTACTTTCTTCTTCTTGAACTTCTCAGAAACAGAAACATAAAAAGAACTGGTGCAAAAGCCAAACACACACAGTTTTTCTCAGTTTTTTTAATGATGCTTCTGCTGCAGTGAATAATGAATAATAATAATGAATAATGAAGCAGGTTCATGTGGAGACTGAAGACCAAGATCAAGAACCAGTGAAGTAAAAAGTACACATATTTGCTCTAAAAGTACCTCATTCCTTTTAAATCTATTGAAGTAAAGTACAGATACTAAATTGTACTTACTGGAGTATTTTTACTTTGTTAATTTCCACCAGAGCAGACCGGAAGGTTTGTCCAATCATGTTGCGAGGGCTTGAGTTCGGAGCGCTCTCATTGGTCGACACCGTTTATAAACAAGGAAGTAATGTCTGCAGAAAAAACACAGAGAGAGTATAACGCTGCGATCACAGAGAAACAGAAAGAAAAGAAGAAGCAAAGTATTATTATTATTTAACGAGATGGAGATAATTATAGAATCAAATCGGTCTGATGCTGGAGTGGAACTGGTTTAGACCTGTTTTTAATCCTGGTTCCTGTCATGAATCATTTCTGGTTTATTCCGTCACATAAACCACATTCTGCACAAAGAGCTGCATAATATATCACAAATTTATCATTATATCATTATTATAGTGTCTCTTCTGATAAATTATCTCAGATCAGAGCCAGAATCAAACATTGGTAAGATTTACAACCAAATAAAAAGTTTAAAGTCCTGGTTTAGTCTGTATTTATTCCATTGAACCCAGAGCCTCATTACTCAGTGTTTTCTCTGTTGTTCCTGGTCTTCTGTGCCGTCTGCAGCTGGAGCCAGGTGGTCTAACCCCCTCTGGTCCTGGTCTGGGCCTGGTCTGAGTGAAGTGGCTGTGATTCAAGAGGCGTTCAGGGCCCAGCTGCTCGGCCTAAAGACCTCCACACACCGGGATTAGACCAGGACTCTGTGGACTCTGTGGAAGAAGAGGAAGGGGCTGAATGAAAGAAAGACGCAGAGAAAATGAGAGATAATAAGCACTAAACAAAGGCTCATTAAGTGTGGTCTAATCTAGGACTAAATATGACAAACCAGGATGAAATTAACTAAATGGAAATGATCTAAAGTATTAAAGGGTTAAACCTAAGACAAAACTAGGTCTAAATCCCAGAATCCAGGACCAAACCAGGACTAAACCCAGTAGAAATAAACCAAGACTGAATCAGGAAAAATAAGGACAAAAGCAGAGGCTAAACTAGATCTAATCCAAGTCTAAATCTCTTTAATCTGGACTAAAGTAACCAGGATTAAAACCAGGACTGTATTAGGACTAAAAAACAGAGAGATCAGAACCAAAAAGGTTTAAACTAAAACAAAATAGACTAGTACTAAACCAGGCCTGTTACTCTCTAGCGCCACCTACAGAGTCAGTAACATCCTGTTCAGACTGAAACAATAAACTTACCCCAGCTCCTCCTCTGCCTCGCTCTTCTTCACAAACTGGGATTAACTCAGCTTTTGTGGTGTTTGTTTACGTCTGGATTAAGAAGAATTACAGTTAAAAGATAAATAATGTCACTGGTTACAACAAATAAAACGTTTCTGCTTGTTTCAATTGAAAAGTAATGAGATTAGTCCTAGTTTTGTCCTGGATTAGGTTTGGATTAAATTCTTGGTTTAGTCCCATGTTGTGTATTAAATTTGGTTCTGGATAGTAACTAATCAATAAATGGGGTATTAGGAGTGATTTTAGTTCAGTTTGGAGGAAAAATGTGCTTTAGTTTAGAAAAGTATTGTGTTTTTTTTTATATAATGCCAGAAGAAGTCAAAACACGTAACAATAAACCCACTTTATGAGAATGTCATGCTGTATTTTGTCCTAATATTAAAATAATGCATTATACATCATCGAATTTAACACATATTCCAGGAATAACCAGAAATTAGTTTTATTTGAATGTAAACAGTGTCAATTTAATGATTTAATGTTTTCTTTTCTAATCCTACACTACTATTTTGTGTTGTTATTTAGGCCAAAAACTAGAATTAACTGAGCAATATTTGTTGTAGATTTTTCCAAACAAAACCAAACACGAGAAATTACTGAGAATAAAACTTTTGCATTGTTTTGGAATGTTATCAATAATGACTGAATATACTCTTGTCCTAAGTTAAGTTGTTTATAAATTGGTTCCTAGTAGAAATTGATCAAAAACGAGCCTTTAGTTTTTCCATATTTAAGGAAAAGCTTTGTGTGGGTTTCTAAAGTAAACAGCGGAGTGTAATCTCCACTAACCTCTGTCACAGAGAAGCTCCGCCCCCGGCGCGTCCTCCGGGATAAGGCCGAGGATGAGCGCTCTTCCCGGGGAGACACACGCAGAGACGCCCGGTGGGAGGGAGTGGACTCAGACCCCCAGCTCAGGCAGCAGACCCGAGGCCGCGGGGTGGACCATGTCCTTCAGCCCAAAGCACTCCACTCCTTTCTCGGTCACAGACATCCTTAGCCCCATGGAGGACAACTACCGGCGGTTCGGAGGAGTGGAACCCGGCGTAGGGAGCATCGGAGCCCCGCTGAGCGCTTACCGGACTCCGCAGGTCACACAGCCGGGGATCCAGCCTCAACAGCAGCCGCCTCACCTCCATCACCATCACCACCATCACCACCATCACCACATGCCCTCCTCGGGCTCTTCCCCCGCGTCTTCCACGGGACCAGCAGCGGCCACGGCGGGCTACCACCTGCCGCCCGGGGTCAACCAGTTCTCGGCGGCGGTGGGAGGCTTCTGCGGCGGCGGGGAGCTGCCCTCGTACCCGGACACGGTGCGGAGCGGAGCGGCGTGGTACAGCAACCCCGAGCCGCGGTACCCCACAAGTAAGAGGCACCACGGAGTTAGACTTTTTAAACTTTTATTCAATTAAAAAGATGAGAAATTATGAAAAATTTAAATAAATCTCAGTGAACGGACTACTTTTGAGACGGCGGGAAAAGCCATAATTACTATATGTAATTCACGACATGTAGGCGAAATAAAATTCTATATAATATAAAATACTGCAGAAGTTTTGCTAAATTCGATAATTAGTCAAATGTCAGAATGGGATCAGGCGGAAATCAACTGTTTTTAACGTTAACGGCCAAACGTTCCGAGGTTAACCGAGGCTAATGCTCCATTTTACTGATGATTATAATAAAAAAGGCTAAAAAGTCGGTATATTACCACACATTTAAAAACCCATATGATTAATTATTCTATAAAACAAAAATAAAGTATGATTCAACGTTTACTTATAAAGTTAAACCGCTGTATTCTTGCCTCAAAACAACCATTTCTATCGAGTTAGCTAAAGGAAGGGAAGCTAGTTAGCCCACAGCTGTAAAACTAGACAAATTAATTTATTTATTATTTCAGTGATATACAAATAAAATCTGATATTAATGGATAGTTTTAAGATTATAATAATGTAAGAGTTTTAAGTCCTTGCAGCTTTAATAATGTTACTAAGGAAGAACTAGTTAATGAAGCAATAACGGCGGAATGATACAGTAAATAAAAATCAATCAATTCGTCAATGAATATAAATGATTTTGGTTTAAAATAAAAAGGCCTGTGGTACAGTTATGAAGGAATATTTGAAAGCTAAATTAACGTAGATATAATTAAACATACTCATTTTAAATAGAATTAAAGAAAAAAATAGCAAATTAAATATGATTAACGCAAAGAACTCAATTAAAAACCATTGCGCAGTTTCGTCAAATTTGGTTAAAATTGAGCTTTGTTAAAAAATAAAATTAAATTAAAAAGAGGGACAGAACTACAAATAAAAAAAACCCAAACATAATTCTTATTTTTTTATTTGTCGTATCTATTTATCTTCCTATAAAATAGAGCCTATATTATTTTGTGTAGCTCATTACAAAGGCTTCCAAATGCCATGGATTATTTGCTTTAATTATCTCAATTATCTCATTATTAAATGTAATTGTCTCAAATAAACCCTCAGTGTTGCTTATATTAAGATTGTCAGAGTTCATCTGTATTCAGTTAGCAAACACTAAATTAGATCTTTAAACCATCTTTAAAGCATTTTTCTTTATCTTTATTTTTTTTTTTTAGTAATTATTGTGATATTTTTGCGGAAATTGAGCCAAGATCTAACTTTGATGCTAAAATTTGATAATGAACCTT
The DNA here is from genome assembly GCA_036850595.1 of Rhyacichthys aspro. NCBI lineage: Eukaryota > Metazoa > Chordata > Actinopteri > Gobiiformes > Rhyacichthyidae > Rhyacichthys > Rhyacichthys aspro. The sequence continues at coordinate 678,285 of CM072170.1, forward strand.
GACTTTGAAGCTCTATATGGAGAGTTTATGGTCATTTTAAGTTTCAAGACTAATTTCTATGATTTTAAGTGGTTTAAATTCACTCTTGGCTGCTGTAGTTTGAGTTCTAACTCTCAGAATTCATTTCATCCTTTTATTTTATGCCATAATCTTAAAGTCCATGAATACATAGCTTTAATAGACATTTTGAACCTGTCTTTATCAGTTTGATCTCAACAAAATGAGAAATTATTCCTGTTTTTTTTCATTCAGTTCAGAAGTGAAAACACCATCAGTTCATTTTTAGTCTATTTTTATATATTTCTTTCCTATGCCACAATTATTTAAAGGTGGTTTGGGTTGGGGATGGGACTCAAAATCTAGGACTTGGTCATAATTACTTTATTAGTTTCAAGGAGCAAACAATGCTTTTTCTGGATAAAAAAAAGATGATAGACATTAATATCAATCAATAAAGAGAGTATTAATGTGTAATTAAAATACATGTTATATTAGGGCTACTATGAAGGTTATTTGGACATAACCACTGTTTTAAAATTCTCATAAAGCTCATTTTTTATGAAGTTTATTCCCACAAAGACATTTGAAACATCATTTGCAAGTATAGGTGGATTTTTAGTAGATTTATTGAATACTTTTAGTCTCTTTATAGAGGACACTGTCTTTATTCAGATGAAAAGTGTGGACAAAGTGGGTTGAGGTAGAAATTAGAGGTTTTAAACTCTCATAAATCATCCTGGTTTTCTTTTTGTAATGAGTTAATACAGGCCCAGGTTTAAGGCAAAAGCTAAAATGTCAGTGTGAATCTAAACAAAAGAAATATTAGTCACTTTAGTTTTGAACTGAGTGGTCCCTGTTGGAGTCTGAATGTGTGAATAATAAAAGCAGCCTCTGAAACTCTCGCAGGAGGGTCATATGATGATTTATTTTAGTTAAATGTGTAATACATAATCTTGGCACAATTATCACAGCAGCCTCAGTCATATTCTCCCAGAACTGGACCTGAGACACTTCTCTTCTTTGAGATTAGTTTGTTTTTTCCCCACACAATAGAAGAATAAAGACAAAAGAACTAAAAAGAAGAAGACTTTTGTTTTAAATATATTTGTTAAAGTTAGTTTCTGGGACAGACCTCAGCTTTAGTTCTTAAATGACTCGTGTTTGTTCCTGGTTTGTGATAAATATTGAATGTAGGACTGAACATGATAATCCCACTAACAGAGGGGTGTTGTCCGGGTCCCCGCTGCTCCACCTGTGACCCCCGCACTGACCCCTCCTCTCTCCGCAGTCTCCAGGCTCATGGGCCCCTCCGCCGCGGTGCCGGTGCCCGGGATGATGCCTGCTCTCAGCGGGATGGACGGCTCCGGGAAATCCGCGGTGATGTCCCTCCACGCGACCCCACGCAGGAAGCGGCGCGTGCTGTTCTCTCAGGCGCAGGTGCACGAGCTAGAGCGGCGCTTCAAACAGCAGCGGTACCTGTCCGCACCTGAGCGCGAGCACCTGGCGGGACTCATCCACCTGACGCCGAACCAGGTCAAGATCTGGTTCCAGAACCACCGCTACAAACTGAAGCGCCAGGCCAAGGACAAGGCCGCGCAGCAGGACTCCGACCCGGGCCCCGACCCCGCTAAAAAGACTTCCGGGTCCACGCGCCCGAGCAGCCAGCAGCAGCACGTGCACCAGCTGTCATCCGCAGAGGACCTCGAGGACCTGTCCCCGAGTCCTCCGCTCGAGCTGCACGCGCACATGACGCACACGGACGCTTCTTTGATCGAGACTTACGCAAACAACGTGATCGGCTCTAATTTACTTTACGGCAGAACGTGGTAGAACCAGAGCAACAGCGGGAGGCAGCGCTGAGCGAGGCCGGACTGTGGTGCGCTAAAGCCGGCTTGGATTTTTGGAAAGACCCGGTGGAAACCCTGGTTGATTCACAAACTTAACAATAACTGAAATATATAGTAAGCATTCATAAATCAGTAATAATCACAAGTGCTGATTGTATCACAAGTGGAAAAAATGAGCACAAATAAACAAAACAGGTTCCCCCCTGCTTCTTTTACTCACTTTTCTTGAAATATGTCAGCGCTCACAAATATTAAACCGGGGTCGAACCAGAGGCAGGGGTCGACCCAGAGAGGCAGGGGTCGACCCAGAGGCCGAGGTGGAGCCTGAGGTCAACCCGGCCGAGGTGAGCTAAAGCCGGCTTGGATCCAGGGCCTGTCCAATACATGGTTCTTAAAAACACAATACAAACCCTCAACATAACTTTTTAGGGTTTTTTTTTAGCTTGTGAAGTTTTGAGTCTGAGAGCAAGAACCAGACACCGCGGAAGACGCGCAGACAGAGCCCGTCCTTCGGTGCATCATAATCGGCTTGGACTTCTGGACCTTGCCGCTAAAAACTCTGGTTGTTTTATCTCTTAAAACTAATTACAATGTATTTCCCAGCTTTCATTAATACGACCTATTTGTGAGTGCTGATATTTATTTAGTTATATTTTAAACTTGACCCATCCACATCGGTGGTTCCAGCAGATGGAAGCCGGCCTACGGTGCGCCAAATTCGGCTTGGATTTCTGGACCGATCCGCTGAAAGCCCTGGTGGTTTTACTCACCTGAAGAAAATTTAATTAGCCGATCAGCACTTAATCCCACGCCACATTCGTGAATGCTGACGATGTAAGTTCAGTTATTGTTGGAGAGTGAAGGGCTCGGTGCTTTTAGAGCTGAACTGAATGTTAATAATGTATTTTCTTGCTTCAAAAACAAATTTCTTTTTTTTGTAAATGAAGCCTGCTGCTAAAAACTGTTTGCCACTGGATTTAAAATGTGATGCTGCAGCTGATTTCATTTGTCCTCCATTTTGAATAAAAGCGTTTCTTTTTGGATATTTTTCTCCTTTATTTTTACAGCAATAACTTCATTCCAGGTTTTAAGGCACTTTTCTAAACTGTGGAGTCAATAAATCACATTAGTCTACAAACTTTCATAAAATATAAAACAGCACTGAGCAACAGGATAAACTGGGTTATGTCTGTGTCTAGATTTTACAGATTCCAACATAAATTTCTCTCAAAAATATCTGAGAATAAAGACAGTTAATATTTATCCAGAATAATGATGCTCTCAATGGCAGACATTAGTGAGCGGTTTGACCAATGAAACCAAATATTTAGAAATTGTAACTGGTTTTGGTGGAATTTAAAGAAATATAAAGACTAATTTGTCTTTTAAGTAACAAACCTTAAAATATATTGAAGCCAAGTTTAACCTGTGGAAATATTATAACTCACATTTTCTCTGCAGTTAATGGTTAAAAAAATACTGGAATCTGATTGGTTCTGAAGTTTTAAATCCTGAACTCTGATTGGCTGCTTGTTTTCAAATAGTTTCAGCTTTTTATGCTTTACTTATTCTTTGAAAACTTCAAGGAGCCATTTGCATTTTTCACTGTTTACTATAAAAATAATGAAGCTGAACGTTTAATTAAGTTGTTTATTCTAGTACAACCCAAAGAACAGAACGATGAACAATTAAGCCACTTTTTTATCTTGAATTACGGAAATAAATCACTTGAGAACGTCACTAATCTGATTCTACTGCTGTTAAACTCTGAGTCTGACCTTTAGAAAACTATAAATACTGTTTTATGAAGAGAACAAAAAAGTCACAGAGGTCAATCAAAGTCATTTTATTCTTTTTTTTCTTAAACATGGACCACTTTGGAGATTTCTCTCAAAAATAAACAAAGCGACATTTCGTCTGAGACTCACTTTTACAGCGTTTAAAAACAGTTTGACTGATCACGTTTCCGTAATAAAAAGGGAAATCATTTTACAAGACAATTAATAAAGAAAATACAAGACGTTTCCCCTAAAATCCCCCCAAAACCTGGACTTGGACCTGGATCTGGAGACTCAGACCCACAGGTTTAGTTCCAGTTGTAGCGTCTGGACGGAGGAGGAGGCGGGTAACCACCACGACCCGAGCTATAGCCCTGAGAAAAGAGCAGAGACTGGGGTTAGTCCTGTTTAAGACCAGGCTAGACCAAGTTTAGTCCAGGTTTTAGGTAACATTCTGGTTAAGAACCGAGTTAGACTGGGGTTAATCGGCTGAAACATGAGTTATATTCTTTAGGAGCCACAAAAACAAACCTAAAACAGGGCTTTAAGACTAGACAAGACTAAAACAGGACTAAAACAGGACTACACCTAAACGAACTTGAGACTTAACAGATTAAAAAGCCTGTCCATCCATCTTCACTCTTTTTCTGCTCTGGTTTCTCTGGATCTGAGTTTCATTTCCAGGATTAAACTCACTGAAGAGAAGCTGAGACATACGACCAATCAGAGAAACAGAGCGGCACAGAAAACCCGCCCCGTTTTACATAAACGGTTCTGATTGGTCGGACAGGGTTGAATGGGAGGGGCTCAGACCTACTTCACTTTGCTAAAAAAGAATGGGTCTGACTGGACAAGCTGGGATTAAACCCTGGATAAAACTGGTGCTAAGACTAGGACTAAACCAGGACAAAACAGATTAAACCATGACTCTCAAAATTTACTTTCCCTTTTATTTTTTATACTTTTTAAACTTTTTTTATACTATAACTTCAATGAGAAACCTTTATAAATACAGGAACTTAAAGTGCATTAATACATTCTCTTTGCTTCAGAACTTTATTTGAAAAGTCACTTTGTGTGAACTTGTGTCATTTAGAACCTTACAGAATATTTAAATCTGTAAATCACACATGACTTTACTCTTTTCAGGAACCATCTGTTAATCTCTTAAAGCACTATTGTCCATTTAACAGCGAGTCTTTGTTGTTTTTCCATCGTTAGCTCGAGTGTTAGCCGCGTTAGCTTCAGAAAACACAAATGAGCTGCAGCGAAGTGGAGTCAAATTAACTATTGCTTTATTTTATTTAAACGCACTGAACCAAAAACGCAAAAAGTTAACGCTCTAATTTCACCAGCCCTAGTTTTTATAGATTTCATTTCTTTAACTCCATGAGCCTCGGTCCTGTTGGTCGTTACCTGGGGTCCGGTCCGGCCCGGTCTGGACTCGTCCCGTCTCGGGTCCTGCCTCGGGTCGAACCTCTGCTGCTCGTATCGAGGCTGGAATCCGGGCCCCGCTCCCTGGACTCGGCCCCGGCTCGAGTTCTGCTGAAAGGCCGAGTGCTGGTTCTGCATGGCCCGGTCCCAGCCCCCTCCTCCTCCTCCTCCTCCTCCACCGCCGCCGCCGCCGCCGTACGGAGGCCTGGACGGGACACAAGAGGCACATTCATGAGGCAGAACAAGGACTCTGAGTTATCTTAAGTTGTGTATCACAGGAAGCCATCGTTTTCTCAGGATTAAAGGTAAAAACAGATGAAAGTTGTTATAAGTTTGATCCAAATCATTTTCACATTTTACATTTTTCAACAGCAATGCTAAAACTACACAAAAGAAAAAATGAAAAATTAACAATATCTTCAAATACAATGTCTCAATTTGTTTAAATAAGTAAAATCCATAAGATAGAAAAAATTGGCAAAAATAATAAAATAATTATTCACTTACTACACAACATTAAAAATCTCATTCATGAAACTTTAGAACATTTGTAATTTAAACAAAGAGCACACAATATATTAGAATGTTAGTAAAAGAGTGAAAAACATCAAAAATCTGGCAAATGTAAATAAAATAAAATAAAATATATAAAAAGCTGGGTTTAGATAAGTCTTTTCATTAAAAACATTAAATATTAACCGCTCTGATTCGATCATTTTATTCTCAAAGCCTCTAAAGTAAACCACAGAATCGTTTTTCTCTGATTTTAGTCGAATCTATTTCAGGGTCAAATGTCACGACCTTTGGAGAGTCAGGATCCTGGGTTGATCCCGTTTCGAGAGCTTTCACTTCAGGAAGATTTACATAAAGCTTCGTCGACGCAGATTCACAAACGTTTCTTTGAATCCTCAGAGTTATTGTCTCACATTCTTGGAGTAAAAAACTAATTGTATTTTTTTCAGGACCATCAGGATTAAAAGGGTTTAATCCACGGTCACAACTGTCGCCGTGAAACAGAACTTTATCACTCGAGGAAGACTTAAACGTGGAATAACTCAGAAAATAAGCTTTTCCTTTTGCTCAGATAAATACTAAATAAACTCAGTGAACACTGAGTCCCTAAAGATAAAACTGAAATAATTAGAACATACTTTTTTTATTTTTTTTTTAAGAATTAGATGTGAGTCCAGTCTATGTTTCACAATTTTTATTTTTGGTCATTAAAAAAAAATAAATAAATAAATGAAATAAAAGTTAATACATGTAAAATAAAAAAAATAATAAGCTGAATATTCTTAAATCAAAAAACGTATTTTCCACAACCTTTACCATATGTCAAAAGTTTTTATTTTTAGAAAAAATTATTTAACATAACTTGTAAATGACTTTTAGTCCAATTAATGGTAAATAACTTTTATTAATATATATATTTTTAGTGTTTTTTTACTATATTTTTATATTTTATTTATATAAGTGTAAATAATGATGAATGTGGCTATTTTTTACTCTCATTTGTGCAATAACTCTTCTGTTCTTAAGCCTTTTCTCTAAAAACTAATAAAAGATACCTTTAATTCTGAGATAAGTCATATTTTTAAACAATCGCTGCTTTGATTTTACAGTTTTTCTTCTCGATGGTGAAGCCCTCATTATTAAACCATGTCACACACAGACTTAAACCAGGACTCAATCCAAGGAGGGAAAAAGAAAGTGTTTTTTTTTCACCAGGGGATAATAACCACGGACCCGAGCCACAAAAGACCGAGGACTGGGACCTGATTAAGACCCGGACTTGGAGGAGGACCGGACTCTCTGTGAGCATTAGTGAAGCCTCATTAAACTGAACAAACCTCCTTCAGAGAAAAACCAGAGAGTTCCACAGAAAAGAGAGAGAAGAGAGTAAAATGGGACTGAACCGGGTCTGAACCGGGTCTGAACCGGGACTGAACCGGGACTGAACCGGGTCTGAACCGGGACTGAACCGGGACTGAACCGGGACTGAACCGGGACTGAACCGGATCTGAACCGGGTCTGAACCGGGACTGAACCGGGACTGAACCTGGTCTGAACCTGGTCTGAACCGGGACTGAACCGGGTCTGAACCGGGACTGAACCGGGACTAGAAGAGGTCTAAACAAACTAAAGCAAGATTAAAGCAATGACTTGATGAATGAACTAAGACTAACCAATGGACGAAAACCAGGAACAAAACCAAGTCTAGGACTAACACGGGACTAAAACTGGACTAAAACTGGACTAAACCAGGACTAAATCCAGGACTAAAACTAGACTAAAACTGGACTAAACCCGACCCATTTCCATTTTCCCAGTTTCCTCCGTTGGTTCATGTGTTTAATTCTGTCACTTCCTGTTTTTGGTCCAAACGAACCGGACCTTGGTTCAGTTTGGTCTGGACCTGGACTAAACAGAGCCCGAACCTGAAGGAAACAGTTTTTATTTAGAGACTCACCTCTGAAACTGCTGCTGGTGAAACGGAGGAGTTCCCAACAAACTGTTCTGCCTCGAATCTGTGAAAACAACACATTATATTATATTTACAGAAGGGTCTTGGGTTAAAAGACAGGGTTGGAGGAAAATAACAAAATACAGAACTGTTTCCTTTATTTTCACAAATACAAGTAGAAATCACTCATTATACATTAACTATAGGTTTTAGAATTAAATATTAAATGTGAATTCAAATAAGTAAAGAACTGCATTATTGGATAAAATTACATTAATTGGTTTTACATCATAACATTTCACTTTTGGATTTGAACAGGTTTTAGTTGGATTTGAACAGGTTTTAGTTGGATTTGAACAGGTTTTAGTTGGATTTGAACAGGTTTTAGATGGATTTGAACAGGTTTTAGATGGATCTGAACAGGTTATAGATGGATTTGAACTGGTTTTAGTTGGATTTGAACAGGTTTTAGATGGATCTGAACAGGTTTTAGTTGGATCTGAACAGGTTTTAGTTGGATCTGAACAGGTTTTAGATGGGTTTAGTTTGGTGAGTCGTAGAGCAGTATTATTCTGCGTCGACTCAAGTGTTTCTCACAAAGACCCACTTGAGTCGTTGCCGCGGCGATGACCAGCTGCAAATCTACAGACGTTTATCAAGAAACAACAACATGAGGTCCATATTTATCTGAAAATAACTGCAGCAGTTTGACACTTGGACTGAGATTTATTAAACAAACACAGGTCTAAACCAGGTCTAAACCAGGTCTGAACCAGGTCTGAACCAGGACTGAACCAGGTCTGAACCAGGACTAAACCAGGTCTGAACCAGGTCTGAACCAGGACTAAACCAGGTCTGAACCAGGTCTGAACCAGGACTAAACCAGGTCTGAACCAGGTCTGAACCAGGTCTGAACCAGGTCTGAACCAGGACTAAACCAGGTCTGAACCAGGTCTGAACCAGGACTAAACCAGGTCTGAACCAGGACTAAACCAGGACTAAACCAGGACTGAACCAGGTCTGAACCAGGACTAAACCAGGTCTGAACCAGGTCTAAACCAGGTCTAAACCAGGTCTGAACCAGGACTAAACCAGGTCTGAACCAGGACTAAACCAGGACTAAACCAGGTCTAAACCAGGTCTAAACCAGGACTAAACCAGGACTAAACCAGGACTAAACCAGGTCTAAACCAGGACTAAACCAGGTCTAAACCAGGACTAAACCAGGACTAAACCAGGTCTAAACCAGGTCTAAATCAGGACTAAACCAGGTCTGAACCAGGTCTAAACCAGGTCTAAACCAGGACTAAACCAGGTCTAAACCAGGACTAAACCAGGTCTGAACCAGGATTAAACCACAACTAAACCAGGTCTGAACCAGGACTAAACCAGGACTAAACCAGGTCTAAACCAGGACTAAACCAGGTCTGAACCAGGACTGAACCAGGTCTAAACCAGGACTAAACCAGAGACGAATACTTTTTATATTTCTGAGCCGCTTTTATGAAAATTAAGAAGCATCTTTGTCAAAAAAAGAGTTAAAAATAGAGTAAAGTCAAAGCTAAATTAAACCTAATGTGTGTTTTGAGTGAAATAAAGAGAAGGACACACAAAGACTCTAAAGACAGATGGTTTTTGGGGAAATATTGCGTCCCTCTTTGTGCTGGGACCACCCAGTCGGCCCCAATTACCGCTGGACGCCTCAAAGACACAGTTACGAGTGGACACCTGTCAATCTGCTCCAACAATGATCTGAGCCCCGCCACAAAAGACCCCAGGATTACGCTGTGGGCTCAGTGTTAGAGCGGGATTACAACCAGAAACAAGTAAACGCCGCTCTCTGCAGACGCTTTCAATTAACTCTGAGACCGAGAGGTGTTTAACTCCAGAAACTGTTCAGAATATCAACAGAAACAACTAATAATCACAATATCTACATTAAACCCACACAAAGCAACGATATATGTTACTAACAATATTTATAGAGGTTTAAAATACTTTGTAGAAGTTATTTTTGTTGGGCTAAACCAGGTCTAAACCAGGACTAAATCAGGGCTAAACCAGGACTAGACCAGGACTAAACCAGGGCTAAACCAGGACTAAACCAGGTCTAAACCAGGTCTAAACCAGGACTAAACCAGGACTAAACCAGGTCTAAACCAGGACTAAACCAGGACTAAACCAGGTCTCTCCACAAAATACTAATCCATTTGACCAAACTGCAGTTTAGAGTTTAGCGTTAGCTTAGCTGTGACTTCAGCGTCAGGACGACAATTATCTCCTCCTCGTTAAACATTACGTGATTGAATTGACAGTATTTATCTGTGTTTTACGTTGCCTCCCTTTTCTCTGTTGATGCTTTTCTTTTTTCAGCTGTTTCTCTGTTAAAAGACATATTCAGCTGAAAATACACTTTATCTGCAGCTATTAAACTTCCTGGAACGTCATGTGACAAGTGTCGACCAATGGGAGCGCTCCTTTTTGGAGCATGTGATTGTCCAAGGTTTTCTGTTCCTGAATAGAGGTTCTCATCTGTTACAATCCACTAGAATAAACAGGAGATGGATCAGAAAGACTGTTTTGTTTTTTACAAATGTTACAATAAACGAATAAATATCAGGTACAGTCTGTTTAAAGTTGATAATTTATTGGTGATATTTGATGTTGGGACGATGACTGGTTTCAAGGTGCACCAGTTTTCAGATGCTATGATAATTGTGCAACTGAAGCTAATAATACTGTTAAATTCCATTATTATTATGACAGGATGAAAAAAGTAGAAAGAGCTAAAAAGACACAAAAGAGCTTCACAAACAGAAAAAGAGTAAAGAAATTACTTTAACATAATTTATCGACGTGTCCAACTGAACAGAGCAGTGGAAAAGTGAGTTAAAGCCCCGACTTATGTAAAGGTTTGTATTTGAGTCTAATAATAACATTTGCCCAAATTGAAAGCATTTAAAGTCAGATGCTGGTGTTTTTCCTCAAGCTTTTCAAACTTTCAGAATCTTACACTTCGTGACGGATTGAGACAGACTCTAAAGGAAACACTGGCTGTAAAAACAGAAGAAGAGCTCAATAAATCACAAGATGAATCAGTGAATAAACAGATAAAGACTTGAATCGGGCAATAAACGAATTTCAGAGTTTCCTTTAAAAGTGTGGACGTGGCCCGAGAATAGACTTGTTGTTATTAGTGAAACCTGTGACTGTTTCTCGTCTTTGGCTCGGGTTAAAGTTTGTTTTGGCGACAACAATGGCCCCCAGCGGAGCCTGATTAAACGGGGTCCTCTGTGAAAAGCCCCGGCCCCGTTTCCACAGAGACGCGTTGACACGTCTCGGCGGGAGGCAGCGTTTTGGTGAAAAGGGAACGAGTTAACTTTAGTCCGGTCCAATCAGACTCCGGCTGAGCCACTCGAGGACCTCATTATGCCGAACTAATCAGAGCTAAACCCAATGAAAGAGCAAAGCCTGCGCTGATTAAGGAGCGACGCCGCGACAAAGAGGCTGCAAATCACATTCCTGCAGCGGCAGATATTAACGTGTGGACTCTCAGAGCTCAGAGGCTTCTGGGGGACGGACGCCAATAATTTAACATTAACGGGTAATTTTATCAGTGAAAATCTATCATTATTCTAGTTCTGGGATTTAGGAGACGAAAGGAAGGTTTAGTTTCCCTCATGAAGAACTCATTGTCTAATTTTTAACTGATGAGTAGAACATTTTAAATATCAGGTTGTATTAAATGATTCCCGCCAGCGTTCGTTCTGTTTGACCAATAATTTCTGTCATATTTTTGTGTCCGAAAACGAAACAAAAACGAAATGAAAAGTGTTCATTTTCGTTTTAATTTGAAAGCGTTGATACATATAGTCAGAGTTTTCATTCTCATTAATCACTTTTTATTTTGTTTTTTAATGCGTCGCTGTCGGAAACTATGACAAAAATGATTCGTCAACAACATTAACACTGCTTTCCGTGCAGTTTCTCTGAGTAAAGAGGCATATTTAGCACCGGAATAACTACTCTCTGTTTTAATCCTTGTTGAGGTCAGTGTTGAACTATTGGAAATACTCTCTTTAATTAAACGAGTTGTTGAACTTGTAGACTATGATTTCCTTTAGACGACTGAGTCTTACGTTGATAGTGCTGCTGGTGTCCGCCGTGTGGAGACCTGTAGTTCTGGTGGTAGTTTCCTGGAGGCGGCGCGTTGCTGTACTGTCCTCCTCCTCCTCCTCCTCCTCCTCGGTGATGATTTCTGCCCAAAGTGTGGCTGCAACACAAACAAACTCAGCTAACTGTGATTCCTCCAGGTCTGAGCAGAAGCCAGAGGAAAAGTGAGGTTCAGTTAGTCTTTCATTCTGTAAAACACTAAATAAATCAGCTTTATTTTAATTTGCACCAAACAGAAATCATCTTTACAATAATATTTATGTTGTGAGATCAGAGTCGAGCAGCTGCCGTTTGGCCCCAATCGAAGCCTGAATTCATTGTGTTGTGATTAATTCTGAAACACGCTGCAGCCAGATGTTCCATTATTCTGTTTCCTGATGATAATACCAACGTGTGGAGAAAAGAGCGCGGCGTAATCAGGCGGCGGTTAATGCCGACGACTGGAGGCCGAGGAGAGCGCTTAGACACAAAAATGAACTGGAAAATTACGGCAAAAAAAAAAAAGAAAAAACCAGGTGAGGAGTGAACGATGTGGAGCAGAGTAGGTGGGAGGATATTAGAGTTTATTACATTATAAACCTGGTGTTTGCTGAGGTCAAGCGTTTAGTTTTTAAACTCTCGTTAAGCAATTAGTGGCACACACAGAGTTTTTCTCAGGATTTGGGTTGGATTTCCAGTGAGCAGCAGAAACAAACTAAATTAATTATTTTTAGATGCAAAAAGATACCAACAGGACGGTAAATTATGCTATGGTTTATATTTTGGTTCTGAACCCTGATTGGTCGTTACTAAGACTTACTTTAGAGCTCTGAACCCTGATTGGTCGTTAATCAGACTTACTTTAGAGCTCTGAACCCTGATTGGTCGTTACTCAGACTTACTTTAGAGCTCTGAACCCTGATTGGTCGTTACTCAGACTTACTTTAGAGCTCTGAACCCTGATTGGTCGTTACTCAGACTTACTTTAGAGCTCTGAACCCTGATTGGTCGTTACTCAGACTTACTTTAGAGCTCTGAACCCTGATTGGTCGTTTCTCAGACTTACTTTAGCGCTCTGAACCCCGATTGGTTGTTTCTCAGACTTACTTTAGAGCTCTGAACCCTGATTGGTCGTTTGTTCAGACTTACTTTAGAGCTCTGAACCCTGATTGGTCGTCACTCAGACTTACTTTAGAGCTCTGAACCCTGATTGGTCGTTTCTCAGACTTACTTTAGAGCTCTGAACCCTGATTGGTCGTCACTCAGACTTACTTTAGAGCTCTGAACCCTGATTGGTCGTTACTCAGACTTACTTTAGAGCTCTGAACCCTGATTGGTCGAGGTGGGCCTGGTGCCTGTTGGGGTTGAAGCCCAGCTGAGGTCTCCAGGGCTCTCTGCTGTTTCTGTCGAAGTCTTCAGGCTTCAGGACTTTGTTTGGAATCCTGCAAAAAACACATACGTCAAAGTTTTAATAGAGCTTTATTTAGTCTGAATCAAACAGAAAATAATCCTCACAGCAGTATTAAAGTTTGCACAGAACAATCAAATGTATGGAAATAAAAAATGTTGTTGGAAAAAAACAGCCAAAGTGTTAATATAATACGAAAAGGTGTTTAGGTCTTTGGTCTTTATTATATTATTTTTAAAAAAGCTGCAAAAATATCTGCATTAAAACATTAAATGGTTTAGAAGACTAACGAAATGAAGATAAAACACTGCCTTAAAAAGCTCTGTCCAGGTGCCTTTTACTAAAACTATTGTAGTCCACATTGACCTGGACGACTGAGAATCTCCAGAGAATGACTGAATGACTCACTTTGCTCCAGGAAGCATCACGGCCTTGAACACATATCCGTCGGCGTAACCTGGGTCTCGGAACTTCACTCTGGACAAACACAATCCAATCACATCAGTTTTGTAAAAGTAAATAAAGACACGAGTAAATATCTGTCTTGGTTAAACCTCTCAGTGCCACTAGAGGGAGTGAAGAGCAAGATACAACTGTTTGTTAAATAGAGAATAGTTTTTTCTGACCTGTTTTCTGACCGATTTTTATTTTATTTTGTAAATCTTATTTATTATTCAGTTTTCCTTCCTCATTGAACAGGATTTTCTGTTATTCAAGTTATTTAGCAGACTCAAGTGAAAGTACAAGAGACACAAAAAAATACACCATAAAAGGCAAATAGGACGACTTTTCTTCCACTCAGAGCTATCAGTAATCGATAAAGAATCAGATCGATCAGCAGCATCAGTGGCATTGATATTGATAAAATTTAATCCCTAAACTTCACCCTTTTTTAAATTATTTTTCTTTTTGGCAACATCTAGTGACAAAAGCACAGCTAACTCTTTTTTTTAGAGCATGTGAACAGCTACGGTAGCCCTGCAGGGACATTTCAAGTACATTCAATTGAAACTAAATGATGCGTTTCCTCTTCAGCCTGTGACTTTCTTCTCTATTCTTTTGTTGTTGTGTCTGTGTTGTGGGCTCCCTCTGCTGGCCGTGATTAGAATCCCTCGTTTAAAACGTGAATATAAATGTAAAACGTGGACACAAACGGCGTTCTCTGTCATCAAGTGTCATTTCTGTCTTTGTTCGACTGATTTTCCGCCGACAGCTGCCCTCTCATTGTGGGAATAAACAGCTGCACGTCAAAGTCAAAACACTGTTTACATAAAGTATAGAGGAAGGGTTTTCGGGAAAAACGCCTGAAATAGATGTTTTATTAGAGCTGTGGCCACATGTCGAGGTGAATCCGTGAAGTTACACACCTGGGTCTTATACTGAACATGAACCAGAGCCAAAAACAGAGACTGAAGTTTCAAACCCAGCAGCTGTAGTTTGTGAGAAGAAAATTACTGCTGCAGAAATGATCTATCGGTTATTCTCTGATGAAACAATCAGAGACTGGATTCACTGGAGCTGCAGCTGGAGTTAATTTAAATATACATGTGTGATTACAGACCATCAGAGGCATTTTATACATTTGATTTACCACAAGCCAACGAGAACTTACTGAAAACTTTTTGTTGTGGAAAACCAAATAAACACTTTTTGTGATTTTGGAAGTTACGTTTGTTTTTAGAACTTTTGGAAGAAATTCAAAGACACTCAGGGCACTTTCACACTGTACAAGACCATCTCTGGGTTAACACAAAGCTCTAAATGTAGTGTTTCTATGCACTGCAGCAACAAGAATATCCCTGTTTACTGTTAGACGCCGAGTCTGAATAAACCAGTGTCAGAATGCTGCTGCTGTAATGTCTGGGAACCAAATAATCACATTTTTTACAATAATTTTCTTTCTTTCAGGCCTGGCTCCTCAGGATGGTAACCTTTCCTGCTTCTATTGTTAAAAAAAATGTAAAACCAGACCAATTTTTCACCACAAAATAGTCAAAGAGTAGATTTGATTCAAGACTGAGGAGGAGTAAAGCTAAATCACAGAACTGACAGACACCAGAGAGTTTGTTTAGTAGACGTGAATTCACCAATAAACTATTAAATGTATGAATGAGATAAAAACAAGACAAAATATCAGCAACAAACTACAACTACAGCAACTACAACAAGCAACAAACTAAAGAGGCCTGTTACTTTAAATGTAAATTTGGTTACATCTTCCCAGAAAATTAAGCGTTTTTACCCGATTGAGAAGTTCTGACTGATGTCTCTGAGCATCGGGATCGGAGACTCCACCGTCCTGAAAGACAAACAGAATTACAATCAATAAATGATAATTAAATGCTTTGGTCTGAGTGTAAAGTGAAGAGGAGTCAGGTCGTACTTTTCTGGTAGAATCGGGTTTTCGTCGAGGTTTAACGTTCCTTGGATCCCGTGACACAACTCTGGAGGAATCTCTGTTCCCTGAAAACACACAAATAAACCCAGATTTAAAGTAAAGAAGAGTAGAGTTAACTGTGTTTTCATGTTTTTCCTGCAGATGCTGTTACCTCTGTGGTCTCTGTTCGGTAAAGTTCATGGATGAAGTCAAAAAGTGGGTGAGATTTACCCAGAAACAACATGTCGCTTCCCAAACTGTTTCTCTTCACTGTCAGAGAAAAAACACAACAAGTCTGAGTAAAAACTGAGCCCCACAAAGCAAGACTGAACTCAGATCATCAGAACAAATACAAACTGTTTGATATTTAATAAAAACAAAGAGGCAGACCTTCCTCGGACGACAGATCTGAATAAACCTCGGCCAGAGCGGCTCTCAGTCGACGCTCGTCCACGAAGGGCAACAGCGCCACTCCTTTAAAGAGAAATAAAAACAATAATCAACCGAGAATTACATGAAATTAAAGCTGAGGCTGTCTCCTAATATATTTGTAAAGTTATATTACTGAATATAATAAAACTATAATTATCCTTCACAAAGCATTACTCCTACATCAGAAAGTACAGTACGATTAAGTTATAAACATGTTATTAATGTCTTGGATAATAAGCCAATGGAAAAAATGTATAAAATGATATTCAAGCATCTATACATTGTTTACTCATTAATTCGATGATAATTATATATTTATTAAAGCTCTACTTCTTCATCGTGTGTAGTTAGTGCTTATAGTTTTTCTGATTTTTTTACTTTTTTCAAATAGGATCATTTTTATTAAAAACAAAAAGACGTGACCAGTTTTCGTGGAGCCATTTACACTGAACATAAACTTCTCTGACCTTGCCAAGCGAATTTCTTTCCGTTCAGGTCGATGGCAAAGTCGTCGGGATAGAAGTCGATGATAGACGAGTCCTGTGAGAAAAAAAGGTTTGGAAATAGAGTGTTTTTATAAAGTCCCAGGTGTTTTTAATAACGGATCATTTCTTCCTCTGTTTAAAGCCAGTATTATCATCAGAATATGAGCAGTTTTTTTGTATTAGATTTGAGTCTTGAACAGTTTCAGTCTCTGCTACAAACACAACCTCCACAAAAACCAAAAGGAATGTTTCTTTACCACAGACTAGTTTATATCGACCAGAAACAGTGATCCGTGTTAAACATTAGAGAATAAAATGTTTAAAAAGTTCTGTAAATGCTGTAAATAGTGACCTGTCGATGTGAACGTTAACAGAGATTTATCAGAAACTTTCCGGTGAGAAAACGGATTAGTTCACCTGGTTTTAAATGAATACTGTGAGACCCTTTTGTCTCTCGTGAACACATTAAACAAAGGCTAAAGGCTAAAGGCTAAGAATTAAGTTACAGAATTGGGATTGAGCCTAAAACATCGCTGCAGCTTTGAGTTTGAGATGTTGTTTTCACTGCTGGATGTTTATGCTTGTCACAGATCTGGAGAGTCTGTGAATGTAAATATCTGTGTGACCCGGGGCTAAAGCAGAGTGGTGTTGGTAAAAGGAGACTCACGGGGCTGCTCATGAGGTTCCTCCAGGTCTCGGGGAGGAAGTTCCCACTCGCCGCAGGAAACACTCCCATCAGCTGCTCCAGAGGCTTGAACTGAAGCAAACACAGGGTCAGGGTTCAGACAGAAACAACCAGGTGAACGGGAGGACGCTCAGGTCTGCGTTTCTCACCGGTTTGGTCTCCTTCTCGAACTCCTTGAACATGTCTTTAATATCTTTGAAATCGGAGGCGAAGGGAGCGTAGTGGAACGGGAAATACCACTTCCAGGACGCGCAGCCCTGAGCAGAAACAGGATTTATTCAGAAACACCACCAAACGTCACACATTTCCACAACATTTACGTCTCATGTCCAGGACTTAACCCTATCCCAGGTTTTCCAGGATGTGAAGGAATAATGTCCATCTTTTGTCCTAAATGTGAGATCTGAAGTGGAGACGGGAGCTTTAACGTGGCCTTTTGTACAAAGTTTTAGACAGAGCTCCAAATCCACGGAGATCAGCTGACATTTAAAACCCTCGGCTCTGAATCTCGAACCGACACAGACTTTATTTAACGACAAAAAGAGAATGAAAATCAACCAGAACAGAATAAATGGACTGGGTTTGGACCAGGTTTAGAACTGGATTAGTTTTGATGAGATTAAACCAGATTTAGTCCCGATTTAGTCCTGGTTTAGTCCTGATTTAGTCCTGGTTTAGTCCCGATTTAGTCCTAGTTTAGTCCCGATTTAGTCCTAGTTTAGTCCCGATTTAGTCCTAGTTTAGTCCCGATTTAGTCCTGGTCTAGTCCTCGATTAGGTTCAGTCACAGATTAGACCTGGTTTAGTTTAGAACTAGATTAAGACCTAGTTTAGACCAACTTTAGTCCACGTTTAGGCCGGCTTTAGTCCACGTTTAGGCCGGCTTTAGTCCACGTTTAGGCCGGCTTTAGTCCACGTTTAGGCCGGCTTTAGTCCACGTTTAGGCCGGCTTTAGTCCACGTTTAGGCCGGCTTTAGTCCACGTTTAGGCCGGCTTTAGTCCACGTTTAGACCAAGTTTAGTCCACGTTTAGACCAAGTTTAGTCCACGTTTAGACCAAGTTTAGTCCACGTTTAGACCAAGTTTAGTCCACGTTTAGACCGGCTTTAGTCCACGTTTAGACCGGCTTTAGTCCACGTTTAGACCGGCTTTAGTCCACGTTTAGACCAAGTTTAGTCCACGTTTAGACCGGCTTTAGTCCACGTTTAGACCGGCTTTAGTCCACGTTTAGACCGGCTTTAGTCCACGTTTAGACCGGCTTTAGTCCACGTTTAGACCGGCTTTAGTCCACGTTTAGACCGGCTTTAGTCCACGTTTAGGCCGGCTTTAGTCCACGTTTAGGCCGGCTTTAGTCCACGTTTAGGCTGGCTTTAGTCCACGTTTAGGCCGGCTTTAGTCACGTTTAGACCAGGTTTAGTCACGTTTAGACCAAGTTTAGTCCACGTTTAGACCAAGTTGAGTCCACGTTTAGACCAAGTTGAGTCCACGTTTAGACCAAGTTGAGTCCACGTTTAGACCAAGTTTAGTCACGTTTAGACCGGCTTTAGTCACTTTAGACCGGCTTTAGTCCACGTTTAGACCGGCTTTAGTCCACGTTTAGACCGGCTTTAGTCCACGTTTAGACCGGCTTTAGTCCACGTTTAGACTGGCTTTAGTCCACGTTTAGACTGGCTTTAGTCCACGTTTAGACCAAGTTTAGTCCACGTTTAGACCGGCTTTAGTCCACGTTTAGACCGGCTTTAGTCCACGTTTAGACCGGCTTTAGTCCACGTTTAGACCGGCTTTAGTCCACGTTTAGACCGGCTTTAGTCCACGTTTAGACCGGCTTTAGTCCACGTTTAGACCGGCTTTAGTCCACGTTTAGGCCGGCTTTAGTCCACGTTTAGGCCGGCTTTAGTCCACGTTTAGGCCGGCTTTAGTCCACGTTTAGGCCGGCTTTAGTCCACGTTTAGACCAGGTTTAGTCCACGTTTAGACCAAGTTTAGTCCACGTTTAGACCAAGTTGAGTCCACGTTTAGACCAAGTTGAGTCCACGTTTAGACCAAGTTGAGTCCACGTTTAGACCAAGTTGAGTCCACGTTTAGACCAAGTTTAGTCCACGTTTAGACCGGCTTTAGTCCACGTTTAGACCGGCTTTAGTCCACGTTTAGACCGGCTTTAGTCCACGTTTAGACCGGCTTTAGTCCACGTTTAGACCGGCTTTAGTCCACGTTTAGACTGGCTTTAGTCCACGTTTAGACTGGCTTTAGTCCACGTTTAGACCAAGTTTAGTCCACGTTTAGACCGGCTTTAGTCCACGTTTAGACCGGCTTTAGTCCACGTTTAGACCGGCTTTAGTCACGTTTAGACCGGCTTTAGCCACGTTTAGACCGGCTTTAGTCCACGTTTAGACCGGCTTTAGTCCACGTTTAGACCGGCTTTAGTCCACGTTTAGACTGGCTTTAGTCCACGTTTAGACCGGCTTTAGTCCACGTTTAGACCGGCTTTAGTCCACGTTTAGACCGGCTTTAGTCCACGTTTAGACTGGCTTTAGTCCACGTTTAGACCAAGTTTAGTCCACGTTTAGACCGGCTTTAGTCCACGTTTAGACCGGCTTTAGTCCACGTTTAGACTGGCTTTAGTCCACGTTTAGACCGGCTTTAGTCCACGTTTAGACCGGCTTTAGTCCTCGTTTAGACCGGCTTTAGTCCTCGTTTAGACCGGCTTTAGTCCACGTTTAGACTGGCTTTAGTCCCTGTTTAGACCAAGTTTAGTCCTTGTTCAGTCCTGGTTTCATTCTGTCTGTTGTTAACTTGTTTCTCTCCATCACTTTAATTTGAAAACATTTCTTTCATTATTTACAGAAGAACTACTGCTGGTCTCGGGTTTGAACCACTCGTCCTTCTTCAGAAAACGGCCTTCAGTTCCCACAATGCACCTGGAGAGAGCGCGGCGCTAAACAAACGCAGCGGTCGCCACATTTCGGACCCATTCAGATGTAAATACAGATGTTAACATGATAAAGGCCCGCGGTGGAAGTGTTTTATGGAAATGTGTCGAGGATAAATAAATCATCAGTGAAAGGTCAGAGGTCAACGCAGAGAGGACTGTACTTTAACCAGGAACCTTTAACGAGGAACGGAAAAGAGCGGAACGCAGCATGAACGGGAGAAAAGTAAAGAACGAAGAGCCATTCACTGAAATTAACTGATCAAAATGTAAATGTGTTCAAATAAATGTTGTACTCATCCTTTAAATTGTATTCACGTTTATTAAAATAAAAAAAAATCACTTTGAAAAATAAACTCTGAAGGTTGTTTTCTACAGCCTCGACTTGAACCTACAATGTGCAACGTTTTTGTTGAAAATGAGGAAAACTGAAAAAACAGACCTTAAGATGTAACCTCAGTTTTATTATAAAGGATTTTATTAGTTCAACAAAGAAAAGGGAAACAGCAGTAAATATTGGTGATGAGATAATTACAAGATCAGAGTCTGACACTAAATTATGACTAAAACTCTAAAACAGTCTTTATTAACTGCTTCTGTCTGACTCTGAACTCAGAAGCAGTTAATAAACACTGCAAATTTTAATTTAGTTTTAGTCATAATTTAGTTTAATCCTAATATATAAGTTTATTTATATTAGTCACTAAAATATAAAGAGTAAAGCATTTTCAGCCCGTCTCCTTTCGATTGAAAGTTGTCTGCTCATTCTCATTTTTATTCATTGATGAAAGCGTCGATACATTTAGTCTGAGTTTTCATTCTCATTCATTTCTTTTTATTTTGTTTTTTGACAAAAAAATATGCCGTTGATGAAAACTGTAACACAAATGATTAAATACTCAGGTTTCCCATTCTTCTCTGTGAATAAAGAAGATAAATAAAGGTCTAGTTTCTTGGAAAACTCTGCGCTCTACGTCCACTTTTCTCCTTTTTGACAAACGGAATAAAAAGCCAAAGTAGGAATTGCAGTTTATGTATTTTATGTCATTTTCTCAGTTTTTCAGTTCCTAACCTGAAGTTTGATGGAAGGTATTTTGATGTGGTCCAGTTTTACTTTAAATAAAATAAAAGCTCCTTTATGCGTCGTCAGTTTGTGGTGAGTTTATATAAACTGACTGTACTTTTTATTACAGCCCACTTTCACAACTGCTCTCGTCTCAAAAGGCCTCTCCATTTTTAATCTAAAGCCCTTTGAGACAGAACCATTATTTAAATCACTTTAGGATTATGTCACACTGAGATTAAAGAAGCCAAACATCAGAGTCAAGAGCGAGAGTTTGTAAAAAGAGAACAACAGTCGAAGACCAACTCATCCGTAAAAGGCCTTCTGTGTCTTTTTATGAACTAAATTTAAATCCTTGTATCGCTGTGGTAGTTGTTACACAGAGCTCCTAAAATAAGTTGAATACAGCAGCCTTTGAATGTAAATAAGTCTGAATTAAACCCTTTTTTTGGTCTGATCAGGTGCAGTTAGTGCTCGATCACAGTCTGGAGCCGAAGCGTGAATGTGCTGCAGATCGAACGGGACACGTCTCCGATCGCTGAGGGGCTCCGTAATGAATTCATCCCAGAGAGAGTCCTCAGAGACGGGATTTAAACGGACTACAGAGACAATACACTGCTCACAGACACAGAGGAGGCAGAATTAAAGCTCTTCAGTCGTGTTTATCGAGTCATTTTGTCGAATTAGAGTCATTCTGGAGATCTTTTATTCAATATTTGGTTCATATTATAGGAAAAAGATTTGAATAAAACCAGATCTGAAGCACCAAATAGAAGCCTGTTTATTTAAGACTCAGTAAAAACCTCTCCATAATTTTCTCATTGAATAATCTGGATCACAGTCTGGAGCCGAAGCGTGAATGTGCCGCGAAACGAACGGGACACGTCTCCGGTCGTCGAGGGGCCCCGTAATGAATTCATCCCAGAGAGAGTCCTCAGAGACGGGATTTAAACGGACCGAGACACAAATCCCTGCTGCTCCAGTGGAGAGGCCGCTCCGATGGGTCTGAGTCTGCATTAACGGAGTCGGACCGGAGTCTGATCACACGACAAACACAGACTATTATCCCACTTCTTACAGAGGTTTGTACACGACAGCTTTGAAATAAATAAATGTTGAAATGTCAGTTCAAGATTGTGTTGCAACCAGACTCTCTCTTTTCTCTAAAACGCTGCAGCTTGTCTTTCATCTGGAGCTACACAGAACTGTACATTCACGTAAAAATCCCTGAATAAGAACTACAGACGTGGTTTAGTTATGATTAGTTTAGCACTAAATAAAGACCTAGTTTGGACCCGGTTTGGTCCACGTTTAGACCCGGTTTAGTCCACATTTAGACCCGGTTTAGTCCACATTTAGACCCGGTTTAGTCCACGTTTAGACCCGGTTTAGTCCACGTTTAGACCCGGTTTAGTCCACGTTTAGACCCGGTTTAGTCCACGTTTAGACCCGGTTTAGTCCACGTTTAGACCCGGTTTAGTCCACGTTTAGACCAGCTTTAGTCCACGTTTAGACCCGGTTTAGTCCACGTTTAGACCGGGTTTAGTCCACGTTTAGACCAGCTTGAGTCCACGTTTAGACCTACTTTAGTTCCAGTTTAGACCAGCTTTAGTTCCAGTTTAGACCAGCTTTAGTCCACGTTTAGACCAGCTTTAGTCCACGTTTAGACCAGCTTTAGTCCACGTTTAGACCAGCTTTAGTCCACGTTTAGACCAGCTTTAGTCCACGTTTAGAACGGCTTTAGTCCACGTTTAGACCGGCTTTAGTCCACGTTTAGACCGGCTTTAGTCCACGTTTAGACCGGCTTTAGTCCACGTTTAGACCGGCTTTAGTCCACGTTTAGACCGGCTTTAGTCCACGTTTAGACCGGCTTTAGTCCACGTTTAGACCGGCTTTAGTCCACGTTTAGACCAGCTTTAGTCCACGTTTAGACTGGCTTTAGTCCACGTTTAGACCAGCTTTAGTCCACGTTTAGACCAGCTTTAGTCCACGTTTAGACCAGCTTTAGTCCACGTTTAGACCGGCTTTAGTCCACGTTTAGACCGGCTTTAGTCCACGTTTAGACTGGCTTTAGTCCACGTTTAGACCGGCTTTAGTCCACGTTTAGACCGGCTTTAGTCCACGTTTAGACTGGCTTTAGTTCCAGTTTAGACCAGCTTTAGTCCACATTTAGACCAGCTTTAGTCCACGATTAGACCGGCTTTAGTCCCAGTTTAGACCGGCTTTAGTCCCAGTTTAGACCAGTTTAGACTTCCTCTGAGCATAACACAAACCCATCTTTATACATGTGCTTTTGAGCACATGAGCACAGACCTGGTAGTAGTAACGCAGGACCCAGCACAGACCCTCCACGTACGACTGCACCACCTTCTTCCTGAACTCCGCGTCCGTCACGTCCACATCAAACTTGGTTTTATAGTATCTATATATAGTATAGGTTTAGTCCACGTTTAGACCAGCTTGAGTCCACGTTTAGACCTACTTTAGTTCCAGTTTAGACCAGCTTTAGTTCCAGTTTAGACCAGCTTTAGTCCACGTTTAGACCAGCTTTAGTCCACGTTTAGACCAGCTTTAGTCCACGTTTAGACCAGCTTTAGTCCACGTTTAGACCAGCTTTAGTCCACGTTTAGAACGGCTTTAGTCCACGTTTAGACCGGCTTTAGTCCACGTTTAGACCGGCTTTAGTCCACGTTTAGACCGGCTTTAGTCCACGTTTAGACCGGCTTTAGTCCACGTTTAGACCGGCTTTAGTCCACGTTTAGACCGGCTTTAGTCCACGTTTAGACCGGCTTTAGTCCACGTTTAGACCAGCTTTAGTCCACGTTTAGACTGGCTTTAGTCCACGTTTAGACCAGCTTTAGTCCACGTTTAGACCAGCTTTAGTCCACGTTTAGACCAGCTTTAGTCCACGTTTAGACCGGCTTTAGTCCACGTTTAGACCGGCTTTAGTCCACGTTTAGACTGGCTTTAGTCCACGTTTAGACCGGCTTTAGTCCACGTTTAGACCGGCTTTAGTCCACGTTTAGACTGGCTTTAGTTCCAGTTTAGACCAGCTTTAGTCCACATTTAGACCAGCTTTAGTCCACGATTAGACCGGCTTTAGTCCCAGTTTAGACCGGCTTTAGTCCCAGTTTAGACCAGTTTAGACTTCCTCTGAGCATAACACAAACCCATCTTTATACATGTGCTTTTGAGCACATGAGCACAGACCTGGTAGTAGTAACGCAGGACCCAGCACAGACCCTCCACGTACGACTGCACCACCTTCTTCCTGAACTCCGCGTCCGTCACGTCCACATCAAACTTGGTTTTATAGTATCTCTGCTTCCAGCCTTCTTCCCACAACCTGCAAAGAACAGAGTTAACGTTTAATTGCACAAGATCAGTATTCAAACCTGATTCTTTTTTTTTTCTTCTAGTTCAAAATCATCCACAAAGAAAAGCATCAACAGAGAAAAGGGAGGCAACGTAAAACACAGATAAATACTGTCAATTCAATCACGTAATGTTTAACGAGGAGGAGATAATTGTCGTCCTGACGCTGAAGTCACAGCTAAGCTAACGCTAAACTCTAAACTTCAGTTTGGTCAAATGGATTAGTATTTTGGAGGAAAAACTGGTCTGATTTTATTTTTTAATAAAAGAGAAGCAGGAGAGGTCTGAGACTGGGACAAAAAAAGAACATCAGGGACTGGAGCTTTAGGGTTTGTGGTTAGCTTTTTAAAAAACACATGGATTTGTTTCGTTTGTCTCTGGACTTGGCTGTATTTGGCAGCAGCGTTGGAGATGTGGCCGTGACGCTGTTGTGCTCACATTGACAGAGCTCAGAGCATCTGTTCGGAGAATCTCACAGCTCTCTGAAGCGAAACGAGCAGAACCACACAAGCCAGAGATTTATCCAGCTCCACACAGAGAGAGTCGCTCAGGAAAAGGCTGCTTTACATTTTAATCATGAGAGAACGAGGAAAGAGAGGGGTCTGAGAGGCTGGGAATCAAATAATCTGGGGACAGACTTTTAGATACATTTATTCATTGCTACCTCGGTGTTAGGGAATTTTGGAATCCAACAGTGAACCCTGAAAGAAAGTCTGAGAATGAACAGCTTTCTTCATTAAGAGATAATGACACAGCTTCCTACAAACCTCCAACAACAACAGGATTTACTCTAGACTCTGACTCTGGAGACTACCATTAATAATTTTCTCTCAGGACTGACTAAAGATTAACTGAAGTGAATTGATGTTTTCGCTGCAGTAAATCATGTACTTAAAGCCAACTTTCAGCCCAAAATACATAGTCTCTCTGTCATTTTGATGGTTCTTAGACATGAGATCCAATTAACTAAACTAAACGTTACGTAGGACGGCTTTAAACCAGTATCTGAGGGAAACGCTGAGAGTATCAGATAAAGACGACACTTTAAGCCATAAATATCACCATAAACTGTGAAAGTTTATATCTGATTAGTTTTTTCACCTGACGTTATCCTCAGGCTCCGGTTCACTGTCGCTGTCCTCTGCTTTTCTCTTCACTCCTCTGTTTTCTGAAGAATCACTGGGACCAGCTGATGACTGCAACAAAACAAGAACTGGTGAAAAATAGGCTCATCTCAAAACCACTCTTTCAAATTACTCCAAACACCTTATTTTATGACTCTATTTTTACAATATATACTACTTGAACATGAAGAGAAATGTCAAAATGCATTATTTTATTAGAAATTAACAAGGATTTTAGCCCACAGACGGACAGGAACGAAAATTAGGTCGAGACTCGCTGCTTTGAGGCAAAATTAAAGCAACGCTATGTAACTTTTCATGCCCTGCGCCCCCTAAAGGACTCAGTCTGCAACTACACCTCTACAAACTCATGATGGCTTTAGTCAGTACAGTCTGGTTCAAGAAAAACAAGGAATAAACCTGCAGACAACGCTCCAGAATTGTTTAAAAGTGGACTTACGTTTCCTCCGTTTTTCATCATGGCCTTCAGCGACTGAGCAGCGTTCTAGATTCAAAATAAAACACACATCAACAACACACGAGGCAGAAACATCTCTTTCTAAAGGGCTTTTTCTGCAGTGCGTACCCGGTTGTGCTGCTCCATCCCCTGCATCCTCATGTTGAAGGCCTGGTTGCGAGCGTTCTGGACAGGTTCTGGTCGTCCTCCTCGACCCAGAGCCTGAGGAGCGAACTGTCCCGTGGTGAGATAGGCCGGACCCTGCTGCTCGGCCTGGGACGGTGATACGACACGTTAAATGTTTAGCAGAGACTTGAGAGACAATCAGAGACAGTAGTAGTGGGTGTATATTTCTATAGGGGTCTCAGTCTTTGGGGATTTGACTGATAAAATTTTTCCTGTATTGCTTTTAAGTTCAGTAATAAAAAAATGAGTAGAGTTCTGATTGGATCTCTTCAACCCGTCCCGTCTCCTTTTGATTGGATTTAGTCTCTGTTCATTTTCGTTCTCATCAATTACTTTTTAGTTTTCGTTTCGTTTTCAGACGCAAATATATGTTTGTAACACTGGTGTCACAGTTGGATAATGATGTAAACTTAGACAAACTGTAGTTTAACATCGACTGGAGGCTGTATTTTATCTGTTTAGTGTGTACAGTCAGAATAAAGAAAGGCAAAAAGGGGATGTAAGGCCATTAAAGCAGAAAGTAAGTAAATTTAAGATATATAAGGACAAAAATACTGAGACAAATCAGTTCAGTGTCAATAAAATGGTGTTTAATCTGTGTTTTGCTTTAAAAACTCACCCTCATCCTTTTCTTTTTCTCCTTCATTCTCCTCTTGAAGTTTTCCTAAAAAAAAAGAGAATAATTTGAATATTCACAAACCACAAGGCCAGGAATGAGATAAAATATACCTGCCTTCTTACAAGATGTCTACACGGTTTAATCTTGCAATGATAACAACTCCAGCCAACTATACTCTGAACTTTGATGGATTTTGAAAGTTT
The DNA here is from genome assembly GCA_036850595.1 of Rhyacichthys aspro. Classification (NCBI taxonomy): domain Eukaryota; kingdom Metazoa; phylum Chordata; class Actinopteri; order Gobiiformes; family Rhyacichthyidae; genus Rhyacichthys; species Rhyacichthys aspro. Next base: position 705,300 of record CM072170.1, read on the forward strand.
ATTTTTAATTCAGTGAATGGTAGAGCCTTACTTCGTCGTCTTTGCGTTTCTTGAAGATGTTGTCCTCGGCCACGCCCACGGCCTGCATTATCATCTCCACTCGCTCCAGCTCCACGTAGCCGTTATGCGTCAGGTAACCCTAAAAAAAACCCACGAGCTCATGATACAGCTTCAGATCACATTGAAAACACTCAAAAATATAACCTGTTCCAATAGGTTTGATAAGAGTCATGTGTAGCAGGATGGATGCTGTATAAAACAAGCTGGACCATCCTTTACAAAAACTGACAAGTGGAAGCCTGAGATGAATCTACAGCAGGACAGAGCGCCCCCTGCTGGTATAAAGCTGTACAACACTTCAGACTGAGACGGACATAAATGAAAACTCACCCCAGTTTTGTGCACGACGTCTTTATAGATGTTCACCAGTCGATCAATGGCTCCCTCTCTGAAACCATTAGAGAACAGTAAGTCCAAGAAAACGATAATTATAGTCTAAATTAGCTAAAAAATATTATAAATAAATGTGTCTGACCTGATTTCCAGAGACGGCAGATGAGGAAGGAAGTCGTTTCCAACAAAGAAGCACATGAAAACCCAGTCGTCCACGCTCCGCTCGAAGTCAAACGGAAACGGTAAACTGGCCATGGTCAGCTCTCGGGCCAAATACTGACAGAAAAAACAACAACAAAGAAGATTTTAAAACAGCTAAAGTTTTGGGGTTCGAAAGCTGACTATAAAGCTGTGATGACCAACCTCTCGCAGCACACACAGACGGATAAATATAAACTCCTGCTCAGACACCGGCATCGAGTCTGCGAACTCATCGTGCTGGAACAAATATAATCATTTAAACATGACTGGTTTAAGATAATTATTACTGAGTGAAATGATTCAGGAATAAAACCGCACACCTCTCCCCGTTTCTCTCGGGCCATCCCCTGACACTCTTTGAGCTCGTGGCCGATTTGTCCACAAAGAGCACAGGGACGAGGCTTGTTGGGTTTGAACTCCTCTCTGATGATGGTGAAGTTAGGCTCATGAGTCGCCAGCCCCAGCATGATCAGGTCGGCTGAAGGAAGAGAGAAAAGTACAATGAATGGGTCAAAACTCAAACTGCAGTAGCTTTAGAGGGTCAAAACTACAACTACAGCAGCTTTAGAGGGTCAAAACTACAACTACAGCAGCTTTAGAGGGTCAAAACTACAACAACAGTAGCTTTAGAGGGTCAAAACTACAACTACAGTAGCTTTAGAGGGTCAAAACTACAACTACAGTAGCTTTAGAGGGTCAAAACTACAACTACAGCAGCTTTAGAGGGTCAAAACTACAACTACAGGAGCTTTAGAGGGTCAAAACTACAACTACAGTAGCTTTAGAGGGTCAAAACTACAACTACAGTAGCTTTAGAGGGTCAAAACTACAACTACAGTAGCTTTAGAGGGACAAAACTACAACTACAGTAGCTTTAGAGGGTCAAAACTACAACTACAGCAGCTTTAGAGGGTCAAAACTACAACTACAGCAGCTTTAGAGGGACAAAACTCAGACTTACCATCAGCTCCGCAGAGACAGTGGTGAGTGTTGGGGTCGTGGTTCGGTTGAGCTGTAACGACCAGAGAGAATGTTTGATTAATAAAAAGTCTCTCAGTTTGTTGGTGTTTTGTTTAAAAATGGCTGCTGTACCTCTCTGTCTCCTGATGAAGTCCATGATCTTGTGTTCACCTTCTCCTGGAACGCTGGCGTCTGAGAGAACAACCTACAACGACATCAAATAACTACTGTGAGCTAACTTCTAAATAAATGATGACTAATTAGGCTCTGGCCAAGACTCACTGTGACGTTCTTCCATCCCGGGTCGTTGCTGAGTCTGTCTGCGATGTAGTAACGGAGACAATGGGCCAAGTTGTCCATGAACTCTGTGCCCTGAACATTCACACAAACAGAAATAAAGCTCTCAGATAAAAATCCCTCTAAGTCAAAGTGAAATGTCTGTGGGTTAAGTTTTTCTCACTGGAGTGATGCAGTTGCTGTCAAACCTCTCCTTGATTTCTTCTGGAGGAAGATAACCACCTGGAAATAAAAAACACATGTGGATTAAAAATAAAATCAATTACTTAACATTTTCTTCCTCATATTCTCCTTGAACTCAATACTTCGAGATCACTTTAGATTATATTTTTAGATTTTTATACTGCAATAAATGCTTTGAATTTAGAATCTTTTCCAAGACTTTTTACTGATATTTTATTTTTTCTCTCAAGACTGTCCCATGAATTATAAACTATTGCTATCCCTGACTAACATTAAGGTTTTCCAGCAGATTTCTTCAGGTCATACATTAATTAAGATTGTGTTAAGCTGTTTTAGTTGGACTTTCACAACTATTTATACTGACCTTCTGAAATGCTTTATAAATTGCCTTCTTTAATGATTTGAACCATTAAATCTAAGGCAGTTCTGTTAAATGAGAGTGAATTAAAAGATTTTGGCAGAAGGCACTCACTGAAAAAGTAGAGCTAATGAGAGAAAAGCATTTATTTTCATTACTTATTCCAACATCACACTGAAAAAACAACACCTTAAACTCCTTAATGCTTCCTTCTTTGTGTTGAGCTCATAAAACTGATTTTTAATTATTCTCAACTTCAAAACTGATGCTGCTATTGAAAATTCACCAGATAAACTCAATATTTTTCAGTGTTAACTTCCTTGTTTTACTCGTCTGCTCTGAGCTGAACAGACTACAGAGGCATTCTACCAGCTCCCTCTAATGAGAGTTTTATGGAACCAAAGCAAACACATCAAATAAATTCAGTATAAATGGTTTTAGGCAGGATTCTATTGGTTCATAGACGTATTTGAAATGGACTTTTACATGTTTAAACAGATTTTAAAAGGCTTTAAACCTATTTAGAAGTGGCTGTAGTTGAACTTTAACAAATTATAAAACACAGAACCAGATTAAAAACAGGTCAGAGCTCCAGACCCAGGCTACACTCACCTTTCTCGATGACCTCTTCTCTCATTCGCTGCTTCTCTTCGGCCAGCTCCACTCCTTCTTTAGAGGCTCTGAACCGTCTGGACCTCTGCTGGTTCATCTTGGCTCGAGGGGCCTAGATGGATGAATAATAATAACATGCAAAAGTAAATTAGATATTGGTTTAACTAGCATTCCAATTATCAAATGTGAGAAAGGTGTCGTACGACTCCATCGATGGCCATGTACAGCACTCGTCTGGGTCTCACGATGTTGAACAGACGGTCGATGTACTCGAAAATGGCAACCATCATCTCGTCTTCATTTTTAGGAGCCGGTCTGAGGAAAAAAAAAATGTATAAATGACTTACGTTCACTGAATAATGGTTAATCACGATGGCCTTAAAGGGTCCTCTGTAGTAAGGGTATATTTAAGTGGACATTTGTAAAGCTTCGTTACATCTGTCTTCTATAAAAACATATGCATTGCAAAAACTAAGAGCTGTTCAAATCCAAATAAAGCCAACTTAAATCCTGTTCGAATCCATCAAAAGTTTAAACTCATCTAAAACCTGTTTAAATGCAAATAAAACTTGCTTGTCTTGTCTGTTCGTTATTTTCTTTTAGCATCAGTAGAACATTAGAAGCA